>PVJH01009876.1:7899-76940 GCA_004026705.1 Nesogale talazaci | reverse complement strand
CCATGGTATAATATGATGGTCAGTTGACCTCCCTCTCGACCCAACCTGATTTTCTTCTAGGTTTAAATATTTCTCATTTGTTCCATGACAGTAATTTCTTCTCTGGCCTTTAAAATTGTGGTGATGGTCTTTTCTTTCTGAATCTTTGTTTTCATCTTTACATTGTTATTATTTTCCTCTTTCTATTTCATTTAAAAAAAATTGTTTCTGTTAGGTTTCCAAGTTTGTGAAGCACAGGAGTGGATGCATAGAGACTATAACTGATGCAATAGTTTATTGTGCAAGGGGAGGGGGGGAGATGGGGCATGGTCTGAGGCGGTGAAGGCCACTGGGGAGCAAACAATAAAGGCGGAAAGGGGAGGGAGTATTATAACTGATTGTGATGATGTACGTATAATTCTTTTTCAAAACAACCTAATTGAAAAAGTGTATGATATGTGAATATTATATCAATAAAACTACTAAAAGAAAAAAAGCATGCATGGTTACAATGGGTACAGGAGGAAGAGTTTTGCTTAAAGGACATCTAGTTTATATTTATGGTGTTGGAATAATTGGAAAAGGTTATCGATAATGGTTGTACAAAACAAAGATTATGATCAATGCACCAAATTATCCCAGTAGAAGTTGTTTAATTGGAGAATTTTTATTGTACATATCTTTGGCACATTCAAAAGATAATTACATGAATAACAATGAATAAAAGGAAAAATATGTTCCAAAATTGATCGTTTTAATGATTGTACAACTGTTCTTGATATGATTGAATTATTGAATTGTATGGCATGTGGATATAATGCAATAAACCTGTTTTTAAAAATCAAAGGAAAAGAAATCAAATTATGGATAGCACGGAGAAAATCTGCCTGCACAAGACTTGTTCAATGTTAAAGATCAAAGGTGTGACTTTGAAGACTAGGGTGTACCTGACTCCAGACATGGCATTTTCATGCATTTGAAAGATGGTCAGTGAAAAAGGAAGGCCAAATAAGAATTTATGCATTTGAATTGTGGCATTGGACAAGAATATTGAAAGTACCATGGACTTCCAGAAGAACAAACAAATTTGTCTTGAGGTCATCAGTGTGCTCATTAGAATTTAAGACGAAGAGCTTTCATTTTTATGTCTCTTGGGCATGTCCCTGCAAAAGGAAAGGGCATCACGCTTGGGAGGGGGGTCAGCATAAAAAGAGGAAACCCTCAACAAGATACAGTAGCAGTAACAAAGGGCTCAATCCTAACGAAAATCATGAAGATGATGGACAGGGAAGCATGTTGCTATGCAAACAGTGTTGCTCTGAGTGGGCGCTGACTGCCAGCAACAGCTAGCACATCTACTGGTTGTGAGCATTGCTTCATGTGTCGGCTACTCGAATGTCTTCTCTGGTGGACTATCTGTTTATCTCCTCTGCCCACTTTGTAATTTGGATTGTCTTTTTTTTTCTTTTTTGGATTGTCTTTTGGTTGCTTGCATCTTTGTATTTTTCTATATTTTTTTATATTAGTTCTTTGTCAAATATGCCATTGCAAATGCCCCTCCCCCCTAATCTCTCAGTTCCCTTTTAGAGAGAAGTCTTTTGATGCACTCATTTATTTAATTTTAGAAGGTCTCAATAGTCTAATTTATATTCTGCTCTTGGTGCATTTTTAGTTCTGTGTAATAGTCTATTTATGCCATGACCTCAGGCCCTAAATATGCCCCATCTTCCTTCTTTGATGATCTTTATAGTCTTTAATTTTACATTTAGGTCTTTAATCCATCTCATGTTAGTTTTTATATATGGTGTGATATGTGGATCTTGTTTCTCTTTCTTTCAATGACTGCCTAGCTTTCTCAGTAACATTTGTTGGAAACTCTCTTCCCACATCTTAATGTATTTGGCCCTTTAATGAAGATCAACAGTCCATACACAGGTGGCATTACTCTCAATTCAGCTTTTCTACCAGTACTAAGTCAGTGTTGAAATTAATAAATATTAGATCTCCTACTTTGTTTCTTTTTCAGTAATTCTTTGCTCATCTGAAGTCTCTTCTTCCCATATGTAGCCACTAGATGATTTTATGTCGAGCAGATACTCTTGGCTAGGGGTGGAATCAAACTCATTAATCAGATGACAGGCTTTCACTGTGTCCTTGCAGGTATAGCCTTCTCCTAAGGAGAATCCTGGGAATCTCCTTTTCATTCTGTCACACCCCTTTGCTTGCTGGCCACCTTTATAGCTAGTCGAGCCCTGCCATGTTTCCACCAACCTTGGATCCACATGACTCTCCCCCTACCAGCCTGTGATCTTCCTGCATTCTGCATCATTGCCTGTGGCTGCATGAGTCTGAAAAAGGACGTGTGGCCTGGTATCTGATGTATGGATTTATATTGGTCTCAACTGGGACATTTTCTTGAAATGTAAGTACTTCTTGATATAACACTTTGTTATACATATGAGTGTCACTGGATTCGTTTCTCTAGTCAACTCAGACTAACACACTATAAAAAGTTATTGTGATGGATAGAAGCAGGTCCTGATGAGATCTGAGACTCAAGCATGGCAACAGGATACACCAGCTTCAAGCTCAAGAAACAAAATCCATGGGACAGTTTGGCTCACAGGTAGTGTAGTACAAGGTTGAGGCAGAGGCAGAGAACTAGCTAATGCAGCAGCATACTTGTCCAATCACCAGTCAACAAGAGGAAGATGGGATTCTGGCTGTCTTTGTTTATTTCTTTCATCATTGAAATGAAATTAAGACCTGATTAAACTATCCACAAGTTCCTATTAGCCTACATGGCACAATAAACCTAACTATCACACTCACTCTCCTGACATGATTGTTGAAGACAAAATGGGTGCATAAACAAGTGTGGTGAGGTAAGCTAATTGTGGATGGTGCCTAGTTATTAAAATATATAGCATCTGGAGTCTTAAAGACTTGTAGTTAAACCTGCAGCCATCTACCAAGGAAGCAACAAAGCCCACAGAGAAGAAGTACACCAGCCTCTGTGATCATGAGGTGTCAGTAGGTAACAACAGTGAGGTAACAACAGAAGGTAAAAAATAAGCAAGCATATTGATGATATGAATGAGCCTGCATGTTGTGGAGACCCCAGTTCCTCAAAGAAGGGCCAAAAGGAAGGGATGATATATCCAATGTGTGGTATAGCACAGATAAAACACATAACTATTCCCCTACTGTGACAGCTTGAGTTGTAGCTCATTAACCTTGTTGGGCTTGCGTATGATCACTGGTAAAATTAACATCATTTGATGCAAGAAAGACAACATAGGTAACTCCCCTGTTCTCCCCCACCCCAAAAAATTAGCAGGAGTAATGCTTTCCTGAAGGCGCGGGTAGAGAGTGGGAGAAGGGGGCAAGGGCAAGCTTATAGCAAAGATGATTGTATTACTCTACAAGGGAACAAGCAACAGAATTATAGGTGAATAGATATATTAGATAGTGTAAGATTTAAGATATGGATGTATGTATAAAACAATATAAGGTTTCGGGGTTAAGGGGGAGGGAGGTTATAAAGGGAAGCAAAGATAAGAGAAGTCATGAAGAAGAGGATGTTTTGAAACTGATTATGGTAACAAGTGTACAATACTTCTTGATGTGATTGAACTATGCAATATAACAATGTTGGTAAGAACTCCCAATGAAGCAATTTTTTAAAGAAGAAAGAAGTTGAATTGGTCTAAATATGGTAGATGCCAAAAAAAAATCACCAAGCCATATCAGAATCAAACTTTGCAATGCCAAAAAAAGAGAAAGAATCCAGAAATCCAGTTGAATAAAACAAATACCTACAAAGAAGAGCCAATAAGACTGAGTTCTGGTTGCCTGGTAGAAACTATGCAGCCAATAAGGTAATGGAGTGACATGTACAAAAGTCTGAAGGATAAAAAAGTCGATCAAGAATTATACACCCAGAAAAATTGTCCTTTGATTATTAAGATAAAATTTTGACACACCTGTGTAAAAAAAAAAAACTTAAGAGAATTTATAAAAACCAGATCAACTTTATAAGAAAGAGTAAAAAGAGTTCCTTGACCAGCTAAACAAAAATGGTAAACAACATCTAAGATGAACACACATGATAACATCAAAAAGAAGCCAAAAATTGTATTGAATTATCCAGAGTAAAATAAACCTATAACACTGAAAATAGAAAACCGGAGAGATCTACCTATGTACCTTCTAAATTGAAAAAAAGTTAAGATAATTTTAAGATAAAACAGATTTTTTTTAAGTTGGGAAGTTAAAAACAAGAGGCAACCCCAAAGAAAATTCATAATCCTTCTGATCAAAAGAAAAAACAAACTAAAAATAGTTACTAAACATTAGAACATAAACAATGGAAAAAATAAGAAAGACCACAAATAGAATGGACACAGTGTAGGAAATGATGTGAAACAAATAAACCAGAAGCATCACAAAGAAACAACAATAAATATGCATCAATAAATATCAACAACAAATTCATCTGTATCAGCAGCTACTCTGACCAATGGAGAGTACCAATTTGTATAAGTTCCAAGGTAGCAGGTCTCCATTGATTCACAGAATCAGCTCAAGTCCACAGGACTGGGGTCCATGGGTAGGATACAGAACCAGTAAAAAGCAAGGAAGTTTTTCCATCTACTTATTTTGGAAGAAGAACACACCCTGATGGATATCTCATCCTGGGCGATTACTAGGACTTACATGTCAAAACATTGAGAATCCTGGCCCAGACGAGTGTACACAAACCTTAACTGTAGCAGCTATTAATTGAAAATTCAGTTTTTATTCAGTGCTCACTAGGGTTCTGAGGGAGAAAGAGTGGTAGGTACTTTTGTAAAACTCATGGGGCAAGTTCTATTCTGTACTGTAGGGTCTTTATGACTTGTAACCAACTGAACACCAATGGGAATGTCTATCTACTAATCCATATTCTAGGACATTTAACTATCATGAGGGAGTTAGAGTTCCAACAATGAAATATTATATTTGGCCAATAGAACCCCTACTTTTCCATTATGACAAGACAGAATTTGTCTGAGAGATCATAAATCTCCAGCCTGTTTCATATACAAACCATTTTAGTGTAAATGTATTTCTATATTTTTCTTCTTGTTTTTCATCTCAGTGTGTAGGGATTGTCCCACCAGGAGCATAGACAAACAGTAGGAAACGGTGCATACTTCAATGTAGCACTGGCAAGAATTTGAGAATAATCATGAAGGGAATCTCATGGAGATGCTCTGGAAAGGATAATCATTTTTTGGAATCTTGCTGCCGACACATGGGCATACCTGAATCTCTTGAGATAATGTAAGGTGCCAGGCTCTTCCTCTTTCACACCAGAAAAATAAGTCTAAGGGCCATGGAATTCACAATCGAACAAAACATCACAAGTTTCTTCCTACTTTCTCTGTGGAGATGCTAGAGAAAACTCCCTGGCGGCAGAAAGTGGCTCTTCAGGAGACACCCAGATTGAGAGACTCCACTGTTATCCAGAACTAAAATTCAAATCTGCATGTTATCACTTGGTCTTTGTTAGTGTTGGGCCAGGTTGTGAAGACTGGGGGAGCCTTCCTTTAAAGTAAGGGCCAAGGAAAGCACCTTTCAAGAATACCTTTGGACAGGCTTGCATATGGAAGTTTCAGGAAATCTTGAAAATCTTTCTGTGAACTATTACATCGGATTTCAAGAGTTCTTTTACACAGAATGGGAAGCTCCAGTAGAAAAACATTGTACCTTTCTAGTATCTTCTATGTGGAACACAAAATCCCTACTGGTCCCTTTAAGAAAGGAAGAGATTGATTTCTCTGTTTCTAGTCCAAAGAAAATGAATGTACCTTTTACATATCTTCGTACTCTCACTCTGGCTGGAGGCGGCAGTGGTCAATTTTTGGCATAATGGGCATGGAGTTGAGATGAGCCTGGTGGCTGATGTACTTGCTTTGTCCCTGCGACTCAAGAGAGAAGGTCTCATTTCATAGTCAGAGACTGGTGCCAAGCTTGCTAAAGTGGTGGAAGGAGCAGCGAAGGACCAGTCTTCTGATGAGCAGATAAAAGGCATCACATTTCATTGTCTTCAGAGAAAGGAAATGGGGGGTGAGGGGTGGGAATCAAAGGAAAACAAATCAACGGGCGAAGGGGAAATCCCTCTCCTATAGCATTTTCATAGTAGGTTAAATGGAATTGTTAAGAGACTATGGATGATATAATTTATGTATCAGGAGCCATCTCATTGTTTATGCAATCCTTTAATTAATAGAGAGGAGACTTGTGCCAAGGCACCTCTTTCAAACACATAGTCAGTTAGTAGAACTAGGAATTGAATTCAGATCTTATGATTTTTCTTATTACTATGGAAGAGTGAGTATTAAAAATAAAGGCTCAGTTCCATGCTAAGTTTCTACACTTTTTAGGAATACAAATCAGAATACCAAACAGCTCTAAAACAAAACAAAACAAAGCAAAAACACAGTATATGGCAACTGTTTAATGGCCTTAAAGTAGGTTTAGATTTATTAAGAAAGAATATATTCCTCAAGGATGTTATTCCTGCTTGGAGCAACCAAGGCACAGAGAGGACTGAGGGTCCGGTCTCACCATGAGACATGACGCCCCTCACTGCCCTATAGTGCTAAGGGAGACAGCACTGGAGACACAGTGCGGATATTGTGACTGATCAGACCACCACCCAACACACACACACACACACACACACACACACACACACACACACACACCAGAGCAAAACACATAGGGTGCGCAACAGAGCAGCAAGGTAAGCAAAACAATGAAGTCTCTGAGGAATGCCAAAAATAGACTTTGGAATCAGTAGGCAGGGTGTGGCACTTCACCAGATACTATTGGAAAATAAACAGAAGGGTCAGGAGACAGACCTGGAACTATTTATAGGCTCTTCTTCTTCTTCCTTTGTCTCATGTCTATCCATATAAGATAACCAATACCAAGGAGAAAATAATGGGGCTGACATGAGCAGAGGCCGGGGGTGGGTGAGGAATGGGAGAGGAGGTGGGGAGAAGGGGAACTGGTAGCCAACAAACCCAGGGACAAGAGAAGAAGGAGAGCTAAAACTGGCAAGGGCAGTCATTAGAATGCCCAGTAGGACTTGATCAAGAGCATTGTAACAGAGAGGAATTACTGAATCCTGAAGGAAGGTTGAACATGTTAGTGGGATAGAAGGAAAGTAATAGGAATAGAGGAAAGAACTAAGAGGCATCAAGCATTGATAGAGGCCTAAATACAGGCATGGATATATGTAAATATATTTTATATAACAATAGGGAGATAGATCTATGTGTATATATTTATAAGTTTAGTATTAAGGTAACAGATGAACATTAAGCCTCTACCGAAGTACTTGCTCAACACAAGAACAGCATTCTGTGATGCTCACCTTCCTGACATGATCACTGAAGGCAAAATTGGAGCATAAGCAAATGTGGTGAAGAAAACCGATAGTGCTCAGCTATCAAAAGAAATAGTGTGGGGTATCTTAAAGGTTTGAAGATAAATAAGTGATCATGTACCTGAGAAGCAATAAAGTGCACATGGAAGAAGCATATCAGCCTGCGTCATCAAGAGGTGTCAATAGGATCAGGTACCAGGCATCAAAGACGCAGAATAAAAAATCATATCTTTGTAAATGAGGGGGAGTGTGGAATGGAGATCCAAAGTCCATCTATAGACAATTAGACATCTCCATAGAGAAGGGTCATAAGAATAGAGGAGCCAGTCAGGGTGCAGTATCTCCCCCCTACTGTTCCCCACTATCATGTACTCAATTCTATCTTATAAATTGGGTTAACCCAGAGCATGAAGACAGGTACAGAGAAGAGCTGGAAAAAGGGAATTCAGGACAGATAAACCCCTCAGGATCAGTGTTGAGAGTAGAGATACCAGGAGGGCAAGAGGAAAGTCTGGACAGAAGGGAAGAACTGATCATAATGATCTACATTTAACTCCCTCCCTGAGGAACGGATGACAGAAAAGTGAGTGAAAGAAAACATCAGTTAGTGAAAGATATAAAAAACTAATAATAAGAGAAGTCATGGTGGCACAGTGGTTAAAGAACTCAGCTGCTAAGCTAAAGAAAAACTACTAATAAAAATTTATAAATGATCCAGGGTTCATGAGCAAGGGAGGGTGGAGTAAGGAAGGAAAAAAATGAGAATTTAATACCAATAACTCAAGTAGAAAGGAAATATTTTGAATATGATGATGGCAACCAATGTACAAATGTGCTTGACACAATGAATTGAGTTGTATGAGCCCCCAGTAAAAGGATTAAAAAAAAAAAGATTTAGCATCTGGGGCTGTAAAAGCTTGAAGTTGAAAAAATAAAAAGATCATCTAGTAGGGAAGCAACAAAGCCCACATGGAAGAAGCACACAAGCCTGTGTAACCATGAGGTGTCTACAGGATCAGGCATTAGGCATCAGAAGACCTCCAAAAAACAAACAAATAATTGGAAATGAAGGAAGTCAAAACAGAGACCCACAGCTCATCTGTAGACATTTGGACATTCCTTCACCAAAGGAAAGAAAGAACGAGATAGCCAGAGTGTAGCACAACACATAGCATATTCCTCTAGTTCTTTAGTGCCTCCTCCCCATCCACTATCATGACCCCAGTTCTATCTGGCAAATCCGGCTAGAGCAGAGTATGTACAAGAGCTCTCAACACACAGAACCCAGGACAGATAAATCCCTCAGAAAGAGTAATGGGAGTAGCTAGCGATACAATGAGGCAGAGGGAATGAGGGGGGGAGAAACGGGGAACTGACTACAATGATCAACATATACTACACTCACACACCTCCACTGGGACGAACAACAAAAACGTGGGTGAAGGGAGACAGTGGGTGTTGTAAAATATTAAAATATGGGCTGAGCCCCAGTGGCATAGTGGTTGTGCGTGGGACTGCAGCCCACTGGGTTGGAGGTTCAAATCCAGCAGTCTCTCCAGGAGCAAGTCTGAACCTCCTACTCCCACCACCAGGGGGCAGTAATGCCCTCCAAAAATATAAAAATAATAATAGTTTATAATTTATCAGGGTTCATGAGGGTGGGCGGTGGTGTGGTGGAGGGAGGGAAAAAAGAAAAGCTAATACCAAAGGCTCAAGCAGAAAGAAAATGTTTTGAAAATGGTGATGGTAACATATGTACAAATGTGTTTGATACAATTTATGTTGTAAGAGCTGTAAACCCCTCCAATGAAATCATTTATTAATACTAAAAGTGGAGGGACATATTAAGATACCATATGTAAAGCTATCTATTTTTATATATAAAACCTATTTGTGTAGAAAAATCTTTAAAAGAATTGTTAAATATTGATATCTTTGGGTGGTGAATGATAAATGGATATATTTGTTTTGACTATTTCTGTATTTCCCAAATTTTAAACAAATAAATACACATTGCTTTTGGAATAAAAAAGTAAATTTTTTTGAAGTATAAGAAGACAGTTGTTTTTGGATTCAAAGTTAAGTCCTTGAATTTCAATCTTGGAAAGTGATTTTAGAAAAAGCATAATTTCAATGTAAGTTCTTCACACTAAAATTCCTGAATTTTCATCTTCAGAGCTGACTTCTGTGATCTGGATAAGGATCATTCCTTTTGAACTTCTACCAGCCAAAGATATTTTGCCTTACTCTCAGCCAGGAGCAACAATATATTTTAAACTCTTACTCTTGCTGTTTCTTGTGATCTCATTTAAAAGTATCTATTATCCAAACATGCAGCTTCTAAAAACTCATTTCCAAAACAAGATTTTAAAAGTGCTGGACTAGATCATATTATGCTTTGGCCAAGGATGAGTTGTGATGCAAGTACTATGAACTCCTAATTAGGAGTTTTGACTTCATTAAGTAGCAAGCCAGATTCTCTCCAGTCTCAAGTCTCTCTCTGGGAGAAAGGTCAGTCTCTTTGGCAATTCTAGGTGCTTTTTTGCTTGGTGCAAAGGTTGGGTTCAAACTTATGTGATTTCCTTAGCTGGATTTTTTTAATGGAACTGTAAATAACTGATATATATGCCTATCATGGAGTTAATGTCACTGTATTGTGCAACAAAAATGTTTGCGCCCCCATTCTACAGTTGTCCCATTCCACATCAGTCTACAATTACATTCCTACATATCTGTGCATTGCGACTAGTGTTCTGCAGCCAATAGCTTTCGAAAAGAATGAGTGGCACATTTCAGGATTTTTCTGATCTATACCTCAATGTAGGAGGGAAATAATACCCAGGAAAAAAATGAATTTCTTCAATTTTACTCATTTTTAAAGAAAAGGGGTAAAGGAAAACACACCAGATGTAAGATGAATTATCTAGCTCACAGACAAAAAGTGTGGTGTGAAGTGACATCTCATTCTCTTTACCCAGTCTGACTGCTGGTTCCCTGTCAGCTCTTCACATTACTTTGTGCTACATAAAAGATAAATTATTCTCCTGATAGGGTTGTTTCTGTGTTGACTGGAAGGAAGTTCATGCTCAGGGACAAAACTGGGTACCAAAATTTGATATCATGTTGAATAATACCAGCAAGAACAGAGGTAGAACAATGAAAGCTCAAAAAAAAACCCAATAGTTAAGAAATTACTGCATATATTAGATGATTTTGTGCTAAGTCCAAATAAGTAGCTCTCCACATCTTAATCTTCTATTCATCCACACACCTGTCTAACCATTTACTCCTCTTTCTGTCTGTCAATCTATCTGTCCCATCCTTCTGTTCCTTCACTCATCTGTCAACCTCTCTGTCTATATATATATATGTGTGTGTGTGTATGTATATGTATATATATAGTTGCCTATATATACACACGTTATGTTTCAGGAACAATAGTAAGTGTTTCAAAAACAATGATAAGGAAACCTAATTTGTTCCTTACCCCCATGATTTTATAAGAAACAAAACATAGGATTATCACATGAAAGGTTAAAATGTAATTTCTGCTATAAAAAAAAAGGGCAAGGACTGAGCACCCACTGGGGACACAACCACATATGGTTGCATGCAGGACTGCGGCCCACTAGGATGGAGGTTCAATTCCAGCAGCAGCTCCACAGAAGCAAAGACTGGGCCTCCTACTCCCACCAGCAGAGGGCAGTGATGCCCAAAAAAACAAAAAAACAAAAACAAACAAAAAGGACAAGTAGTACACTATTAAAACAGTTTAAAAGAAAACATAATTTAGTTGTTAAAGGAGAGAGAAAGATGGGGTCAGAGAGCATCTCTCTGTAGAACTCACATTCAAGGATAAACATGGTTATGCTGAGAAAAAAAATGGTAGTATAAAGAATATAGATGTTAGCAGTAAACTTGGCATTTGGTTGAAATCATACTCCAAAAATGATAAGAACTAATGAACATACATATGAACAAACCAATCCAATCATTCATCAGCGGGAAAACACAGAGCACATTAAAAATTAATAAACATGGCTTCATATATGTTTCTTATCACACGCTTCGATGCAGCTGACTTTCGTTAGTGAGCTTCTGGTCCAAAACACACTTGGGGAAAAGCAAAACCCATGCTCATATTTTGTGGTGCGTTGAATTGTTCTTTTCTTTCTTGGGTCTATTAGTGCACTTGGTGTGAAGATGGAAATATTATTCATCAGTAGATCAGCTAATCAGAATTTTGTGTCTTTTAAAAGTGGTTTACTCGACCGCTGTGCACCCACAGACTTAGCCTAGATACTCAACACACAGCTGATACTGGTTCCTAACCCACCCACCCCATTGCCATTAAGTGGAACAGTCCAAAGCTCTAGTTTTCATAGAATTGGAATTTAATAGAAGTAGACTGCCATCCCTTTTTCCTGAGGTAGCTTGAAACAGCTGCCTCTTGGTTCACAGTCATGCATTGAACTACTGTGCCACTATGAATAGATTAATTATTTTCCTGTGAAAGGATGTGGCTTAGAGGACTGCTATCTGTCTGCTTTTCTTTATTCACTAAATCAATACCATTTGTTAACTCATCTCAAAAGTATTAAAATGGGCAAATCCCTAAAATGCTTCGCAACATTGAGATGTAAGAATTCTTGATCGGCTGAGCCCCGGTGGCGTAGTGGTTGTGCGCGGGACTGCGGCCCACTGGGATGGAGGTTCAATTCCGGCTCCCAGGAGCAGAGGCTGGGCCTCCTACTCCCACCACCTGAGGGCAGTGATGTCTAATTAAAAAAAAAAAAAAGAATTCTTGATCATGGTTGCCTTGCACTGTGAAGCATATTTTTGAGCAGAAGCTCCTGAGTTAGTCCAGGGGAAGGCACAGAAAGAGGGTGATATGGAGTTGGAACAACTGCCTAAAACCTAGCTTAGTGAGTTTCCAGAAGACCTTGTCTTCCCATTCAGTAAGGGGAGTAGGACCACTTTATCCCATAGACAGCAGGAAATATATGAACAATTTCAGTGTCCTAGTCGTGAATGTGGGCACACTTCTAAATCTGGACTGTGAAACTTGCAAGGACACTCAAAGGGCAGGCAGGCCCTGATGTCATTGCCTTGGAGAGAAGGACTGGGCTTAGTCTTTAATAACTGAACTCTTTCTAAAGGAGGAAAGGATGCAGCCAACGTTACTTGATGTGAGCCCCCAGACACAGCTGCAGCAGTCTTCCTACATTCTCAGCGGGAACCCTCCTCATGGCAAGTCCACTGTTAGGCACCGCATCACTCTCTTCTCTCCTGATGTGAACCGACATGCCTGCTGGCTGGGACATCAGTCCCTTAGTTGTCTTCCTCTGAAGATTCATGGAGAATGACTCTGAAGTGGGAATAGAAGCCATGAGTTTCAAATGCTGGGCCTGCCATTGAAAATATTTCTGATATGGATTCTGATTCATGGCAACCCCATGCATTACACACTAGAACTGCCCTATCAGGTTTTCTTGGCAGTAATCTTTACAAAAAATAGATCACCAAGCCTTTCTTACACAAAGCTGCAGGGTGGATTCAAACCACCCACCTTTAGGCTAGCAGGCAGTCTTATAGACAAACTGTCTATGAAAATCAATACTGTTGTTCTCTGTCACACATACTTCTAGAGAGAGGGTCAGTTTGGTTCTGATTGGGGCTGGCCCAATCTTTCCATACATTTCTCCATGTGGTTACACTGCTCTCAAGGTGTGGTGTGCCATGTTGGGGTCTGTATGCACACTCCCAATTCTGTGGAGCATAACCTATTCTCTCCCCCCACCCGGGGGTGGTGTTAGTGCCCTGCTCCCCCATGCCACCACATCCCTTCACCACTACCCCTGAACTTTTTCAGCATACCATGCCCACACAGAAGAAAACCAAGAAGGAAAAGAGAAAGGGACAATCTAGACCCCATATTGATGCACCAAGTCCAGAGTACGACATCCCTGCACAGAGCTGCTATGGCACAGAGAGCACTGTAGGGCCAAAAATAGCTCGACATGTTATCCCCTTACTTACACCGTGACGGAGGGCAATGCTGGGGACAGACACGTGGTGTGGAGTTAGTCCAGTCTGAACTCCCCACAGCAAAGAGGAATAAGAAGGAAACATAACAGATCAGCAATAGGAGCAAAGTCAAGCCACAAAGGCCCCAAAGAGTGAAAGAAATAAACTTCAGGGGCTGAGCCCCGGTGACATAGTGGTTGTGTGCAGGACTGCGGCCCACAGGGTTGGCGGTTCATAACTAGCAGCAGCTCTCCAGGAGCAAAGCTGGACCTCCAACTCCCACCAGGGCAGTGATGCCCACACACAGAAATAGACTTCAGGCTAACAAGAGCAGCTCCCAGAATTTCCCCAGGACCAGTGGGGAGATAGTCATAAAGGTAGGAGGACAGACCTGGAATTATGTATGTTTTTTTTTCTTCTTCTCAATCTCTTGTTTTCTTTTTGTTTGGTCTATTTTATTGTTGGTTTGCCTACTTATGTATTATAGGCATGGGAAGCAAGCTTGAGGAAAAAGCAATGAGACTGAGGGTCTAGCAAATAGCACCATTGATGGGAACAACTAGGGAATTAAAATCAATAATGAAGAGGATGTGGAGATCTTGAGGGTGTTGAAGCAACAGCAATCTGAGAGGAATTATTATGAGACAGAGTAGGGTGAGTGTGATGGGGGGGCAGGAGGAATGTAAAAGGAAACAGAGGAACAATCTAGGAAGCAAAGTTATGGACAGAGGTATAAACATATGTATTATATCTGCAAATGTATACCTGTAAATTAATATATACAAATGTATTAATTCATAAAAATAGAGCTATTGGCCTATGGAAATATTTTTATATGGTAATACACTGAGGTAGTAGATGGATTTCAGACCTCTGTTCATACCCTCCCTCAATGCAAGAACACTTTGTTCTAACAAACACATTCTAATGCTTTCTCTCCTGGCACAATCACTGAAAACAAAATGGGTGCATAAGCAATTGTGGTGAAGAAAGCGGGTGGTGCTTGCCTATCAAAAGATATAGCATCTGAGGGCTTAAAGGCTTGAAGTTAAACAATTGACCATCTAGCAGGGGAGCAACAAAGCCCACGTGGAAGAAATATGCCAGCTTGTGTCATGAGGAGTCATCTGGCCAGGGGAATAGACATCAGAAGACCCATAACAAACAAGCAAACAAACAACAAAAACCATATTGTTGAGAACGGGGGAGGGGGCGGTCAGAGTAGAGACCTGAAGTCCATCTATAGATAATGGGACATCCCAACATAGAGGGATCACAGGGAAGCGATGAGTCAACGAGGGTGCAGTAAACTGATGAAACACACAATCCGCTGGTCCCTTGAGGTTTCCTCGCTCCCTATTATTATGACCCCAGTACTGCCTTTCACTGTGGGTTAAACCAGAGCATGTGCACAGGTACAGATAAGAGATAAGAGTGCATGGCACACAGAATCCAGGAACAGGAATGTGAATATAAACAGGACTGCAATATCTGAAGGGTAGGGAGAATGGAGAGAAAAGGGGAGGAAGGGAGGAACTGATCGCAATGATGAACACATAACTAAACACACCCCTCCAGTGAGATGAACAACAGAAACCATGGGATAAGTGAGACAGTGGTTGGTATAAGATATGAAAATAATAATGATTTATCAAAAGGTCATGGAGGATCAGGGTGGGGGAGAGGAGCTGATACCAAGGGTTCAATAGAAAGTAAATGTTTAGATAAGAATGATGTTTTATAGTGTACTGTATGAAAAAGTAATAGCAACTTGTAAATTATTAAGGGTTCATTGGGGAGAGAAGGGAAATATGGGGATCTGATACTGGAGGCCTAAGTGAAGGGAGGATGTTTTGAAAGTGATTATGGCAACAAGTGTGCAAATGTGACCTGCATACAATTTATGTATGTATGGATCATGATGGGAGTTGTATGAGCCCCCAATAAAATGATTCATTAAAAAAAGGAGGGGCAAGGAGGAGCCTATATTAAGAGCTCAAGTGGAAAATATTTGGAAATGAATATGACAAGACATGTACAAATACACTTATGCAAATGATGTATTGAATGTTATAAGAGCTGTAAGAGCCCCCAATAAAATCATTGAGAACAAAAAGAATGATGTCTAGATAAGAATAATGGCAACATGCGTAAAAATATGGCTGATACAATTGATGTATGGATTGTTATGAGTTGTAACAGCCCCCAATAAAATGACCTTTTAATTAAAAAATTATCAAGCTGCAACTGAAAATGTGGAATTTTGGTTAATCGTGTATACCTTAGCAATGTAGTTAAAACGCATGGGAGCGTCCTCCATGAGATTTTTTTTAAAGTCCATACTGATAGTCTTGTTTATTGAGTGAAAACTCAATAGTCTAGTTTATTGATAGTCTAGTTTATTGAGTGAAAACTTTGTTCCAAGCTCTGTTTTAAATACTTAGCACTCACTACCTGTTTGATTCTCCTAATAATCTATGAGGTATACAAGGGGATAACACCACCCCAAAACTGAAAATAAAGCTATGTATTTAATTTTTTTTACAAACAACTTTATAACCTTCAAAGTACTCTGCATTATACTTAATACATTTGTCAAGTCTGCGATTCCATTCTTGAAAACATTTTTAAACTCATCTCTTTGGATGGCAGATAGCACCTCCCTCATTTTTTCCTTCCCTTCTGCATCATCAAAGTGCTATTCTGGGTTGAGCCCCGGTGGCGTAGTGGTTGTGCGCGGGACTGCGGCCCACTGGGACGGAGGTTCAATTCCCGCTCACAGGAACAAAGGCTGGACCTCCTACTCCCACCACCAGGGCAGCGATGCCTAAAAAAAAAAAAAAGTGCTATTCTTTCATGTTCCTCTGCATTTGCAGAAACAAGAAGTCACACTGAGTGAGGTCAGGTGAGTTACATACATGGGGCAAGAGAGGTCCACTGTGTTTTGCCAACAACAAATGCACCGAGATGGCTGTGTGAATGGGCGCATTATCATGGTGGCATAGTCAGTCCACCACCTGTCACAAATCAGGCCATTTTTGTAGTACACTATTAAACCGTCTTTTCAGAACCTCTAAATAGAAAGCTTGATGAACAATCTGACATGGTGAAACAAAGTCCAAATACACTACAAGTTGACATTTTCATCCATTCCAGAAGCTGACGGACATCCAGAATGAGGCTTATCATAAATTGACATTTCACCTTTTTTTGGAAATGAGGAAAACCACTTACACACAAGTTTTTCCCATAGAGCTGTCCTTGTAAGCTGTATTCAACATCACATCACAACATCACAACAGGTTCTGTTGCATTTTTCCTGAGCAGGAAGCAAACTTTCACAGCATCATGCTGTTCTTTTAAAGTGGCCATCTCTCTCTCTCTCTCTCTCTCTCTCTCTCTCTCTCACACACACACACACACACACACACACACACACACACAAAGGGTCAAGGAAAACTGTTTTTATGAAAAAATTCACTGTGATCAGACAGAATCATCCCAGGCAATACCATGGGTGCACTAGCTCAGAACACTTTTCTGGATGCTTGCCTAACAGGAAAAAAATGTGTACTAAGAAAGCTCCACCCAGTGATGCTCTTTTCCATTTTTTTGGGGTGGGAGAGTGCCTTGTATGTAACATATGAAAGATTGTTCATTCTTACATCATCTTCATGGTTGTTTGTAGGCTTGAGTTCAAATATATATATATATATGTATACACACACACACACATATGGAGTACTGGTGGCATATGGGATACATTTTGGGCCAGAAGGTAGGGAGTTCAAAACTACCAGATTCTCTGAGGAAGAAAGTGAAGCTGCCTGCTTCAGTAGAGATTTATAGTCTGGGCAATTCCAGGATTTTGTGTATGGGCGGGGGAGGTACTCCTTCAAATAATATCATTATCTGCCTTTTAAAAAGAAAGAAACTAAAGACCAGAAATCCCAAATAAAATGCCCAAGGTAGCATGTAAAAATGTAGGGTTGGGATTTAAACCAGACAGTTTGACATCCCAATTTATGCTATAACCTTAATCAGGTCAACAAGATCAAGAGGGTTGGTGACAGGGGCAGGGACAGAGAGGTAAAAAGTACAGATGCAGGAATAGGAGTCAGAGAAGGAGGAGTTAAAAAAGCTAGTGAAGTTTCCAGCAGAATATAATTGGGCGTTCTGTTAGATATCTCTCTGGACTTGTCAGATTCAAAGTGTGCCAGCAGACCCAAAAGAAGCAGGGTGGTCAAGCATCACTCACAAACCTTCAGTAAGCTGCTTCCACGACCTCCACTTGGGACCCTCTCTTCACATTTTACATTGTAGAGAGGATGGACAAAGCAGAAAGTCAGTGCAAGCAACAGTGGAGTCACACAGCATGGGATCCTGGGATGATTATGCCAGGAAATCTGGCTTTTCCCTGGGCTCTGGCACGCAGAGCACAAGCACCTGGGTGCCAGATGTGCACGCACACTTGTGTGCCACTCCTGATCCATCTGTGACTCAAGACAAAGGCTCGGCTTTTGATCATGGGGAGGAGATATATTCATCACAAAACACAGGATAAGAAGTTCCAGAGCTGGAGCGTGAATAGACAAAGGTTCTCTATGCTTCGCTCCTCTTTCATCTTAGCTCCTGGGGCTTGTTCACTATTTGATGACGACGCACTTGTAATGGTTTCTAGATTTTAGCCCCATCCCCCACCCCAACCCCTCGGTTTTGATCCTTTACTTCGATTCCTCTTCCCTCGTCTGTAAGAGTAGACATTTCATCAAGTGAGATAAAAAGTAAAGAAGATTTCTATTCAAAATGCAATAAGATGCTGACGTTTTGTTTTGCTTCTCATGAAGTTTAATTTCATTCTTCATGTAAAACCTGACTGATTTTATATGCTGAGAGTGGTTTAAAGGATCATGACAGGTTGCTGTGGGGGCAGATCTCTGCAGTGTCTTGGGGTTTGGGTTGGAGTAAGAGCAAGTTAGTGGTGAAGAGACTTGAGGATCCTTATGAAGATACAATTCTAAAATTCACCTCCATTGTCATACTTTGGATATACAAACTTGTAATTTAGCTCTATATGCTGAGGGAGTGAAGAGGTTTCTTCACAGTAAAAATGACAAGTAACGTTAATGGTGATATTCTAGAAGGGTGTCTGCATGACATAAGCAACTTGTGATCAGCTGCGACACTAATGGTTGGCCATTGGAGCCCTCCCAGAGACTCCAGGGAGGTAAGGCCTGGCAAACTGCTTCTGTTAAGGTTACAGCTAAGGAACCCTGAGGGAGCAGTTCTCCTCTGTAACCATCGGAGTCAGGTTGACATGGGGGTAGAGCGGGGACTTGATGAAAATGTATAGCAGCAACAGTTATTCTAGAAACCTAGTCAGGCCCAATGGTATCTAAGCCACATTGAAACCACTGTGCTGTAGGGTAGGGGATGGGGATACTCCTCCGGAGAAGTAAGAGACTCATTTACCGTAACTCTTTACATGGGACTGAAAGGTATACTTGGTCCCTGGGTCACTAATTTTTGATTTTTTTAATTTTATTCTTGAGCATCCTAAAATATTCTGTCATCTCAACCGACAACATCCTTCTACATTTAACTCAATATGGCAGAACTTGGACAAGAGTAACCAGTATTGCCTTCTTAGGTGAGTAGGTTTACAACAACGATGACAAGTGAGCCTGGCATCATCCCCCTGTTTGACACATGAGGAAGCGAAGGCTCTGTGGGCTTGCTCTAGATCCTTAGCTATAATGTTGCTGAGGAAAGATTCAGAATCAGGTTTTCTAGGCTCAGATCCTGTGCTCCTGTCTATGGATTCATACCCTTTTCTCCTGAAGCCGACTTTGAATCTACATATAATCCACATGGAAGAGAAAGCTCCATGCCCAGATACTGTATTTCTGAAGAGAGTAATTGAAACAAGCCTTTTTCTTTCTGGGCATTTCTCTTGGTATTTGGTGGCAGTGATGGCTTATTTTGCACTGCTCAGATTCCCAGTGGAAGTTCTTTCATACCATGCCAGGTATGACCCTACAGGCGGTACAATCTATGTAAATTCTACCCAGATTCCAGATCGCACTGTGCACTCTTATAAGGCAAAAAGTCAAGTCTTCTCTATCAATTTTTGTTCAAGTCTCCTACAGACTTAATGAGTACCATTGCAATGGCCTGTGATTGGTTCAATTGACTACAGACTCTATAACTGGGCGTACCCGGCTGGCACTCTCCAGCAAAAATTGCTATAGTTCTGTCTTCACAGGCTCTTCTCATCGCATTAGACTGAGATGGCTGATGGATATGACCAGGGAACTCTCACAGTGCCTGGGTGTTTATGAAAAGGAACTGAAGGAACAGCACTGCCTCTTCCTTTCTACCAAGATAAATCCATTTGTCAAGGCAAACAAATGGGCCCATAAACCCTTGCTCCAATTACAACAGCATTTTAACGGCATAGCTTTATGGAGTGAATGATGATAGTGATGTTGATCTGAATCATATTTATTGGCTTTTCATGAACTCTGAAAGTCAAGTATTTGTGTCTCCGTTCTAAAAGGAAAAAGAGGCAACCAAGACTAATTGCAACCCCCATTTATGACTTGTTGAAGATAGGATACAATTCTTATGCTAGGAAGCCAAATACCAACTTTCCACATAAAATCATCTCAGATGGACTCGCCGTCTTCACAGAGATGGGATTATACTGTCACATTCTTACACTGCTCCTGACTATGGGAATGAAGAGTGCTGCATTATTTCCACTTAGAGTACTGGCGAGCAATGTCGCCACACTGAAAGGTTTTCTCCTCCTGGAGCACAGACATCTCTGTCCGTCTAGCTCTTCACCAGGGGGCATGAAGCCAGGCCGCTACTACAAACATCCACTCTAAAGACCACTGAACACTAAATACATAAGAAAAAGATTCATCTGCTTTGCGTTGCAAGAATTTCGAGTCACAAGCCCGTCAGCACTGTTCAACAGGAGTCTGTTGTCTTTTTTAAAAAACAGGATCCATATCAGGTCAACAGAGACAAGAAGTTTGAACAGCTGGACGACTTGCTCGCTCGCTGAGAGCTTTCCTCGACCCCCTCCGTCTAGCGCTCCCCTCCTCAGCCAAGCCCACCGTGTGTGGGTACCTGGTGCTACAGTCAACGTTGAGACACAGTGTTACTTAACGGAGCCGGTTTGTTTTCCTCGTTTCTCCCTCTCCTCTCCGTGGTTGAGTTCTGTTATTAAAACACACTGTGAGGGCTAAAAGATAAAGGGGGACTTGGAGTTACCACAACCAGAAACCACGAGAATCGCGTTTGCACAGCAGCGCCACCGCGACTGGCGGGAGGCGGCTTTCCACCGCCCTCACCCTTCCTTGGCTTGACCACACCCCCACATTTAAGGCGGCGCCTCTACTACAGACATTATGGTCTTCGCATCCTCTTTCGCCACTGAGCTCAGGATTCCCGCAGGTAATTGGGAAAGACCACAGTTATTGAAGGCGACGCGGGACTTCCACTGCCACCTTCTCTCTCCCGCGGAGTAGTAAGTGAGCTGGGTTTCTGCCTTGAACTTCTACGTCCATTTTCGGCTTTTTCATTCTGTGAAAGTGAAGGGTAAATTGATAGGGATTTTCAGATTATTCAATCCTGTTTTCTTTTTCTCGTTTCTTATTTTGCTGTTTCCTATTAAGTTATTTATTGAATATCTTTCAAAAACATTCTCTTACTTTTTAGAAGAATCTGAAATTAATTAATTTTCCTTGATAAGATCAAAATCCTGCTTGGTGTAGCTACTGGCAAATTACTTGTCAGAAACTCTACTTCTGGTAGAATTTGGTCTCTTGAAGGGAGCACTTCTAAAGAAATGCAACCAGTTAAAGAGTGAAAGGCCTTTCTCTCCCCTCTGTTTTCCTCCTAGAAAGCTGATTGCTTTGCTTATTTGCCTAGGAACTTAATGAATGACTTTTTTGCAGAGGAGATTGCTAAAAGTTTGTATCTTGCCAGCCAAATTTGCCTTTATGGAGATTGTCCCTGTCCCAAAGTTCTTCAAGGGTTGAACAGTGACTAGGACCCTAGGGGAGGCGTGGTGATGTAGTGAAGTACATTGTCAGCTGCTAAACCTCAAGGTCTGTGGATTGAAACCATCAGCCACTCTGGGGAACACTACTGTGCAGGAGTTCGGGAAAACAGTTCTAGTATTTTGTATCTGGCAACTTCATGTTTTATGTGACTTAACACAGATACTCTTAAAATTTTTCTGCTACTATATTGTTAAAATATCATTTATGTCTGTGAACACTCGGTGGCGGATTTTCCTTATTACCTTGTGAGACATTTTTTTAAATGTGGGTTTTTTTAATATGACCTTGAAACCATTTTTCTACTTATATTATATCCGTGCCGTGCAACTGAGAAGAGAACTGTTTGTGAAACACCAGGAAATACAGTTTTAAAATAACTCTGGCAGCTCCATTTGATTCGTACAACTGTCAGCAGTCAACAGTTTCATCAGTTATGGCTGTGGATTACATTGCCTCCTTTTTATCTGAAGAGAAAATCCTTTTGCTCCTCACACATCGGGGGTGGCTGGGTCATGACGATTCTCATAGTTGCCTGCTGTTCTTGAGTGGAGGGAAGGGAGAGCAAATGAATGAATGTCTGCAAATTGCTTGGAAAATGAAAAGGTATTTTCATGTGTTCAATATTGTACTTGCTGACATTAATATTTGAAGAAGTATGCTGCTTCTCATTGTAAATCAGCAACTTCCATCTTTGCCAAGTCAGTAGTGAAGTCGCAAACAATGAAGCCTCTTCCGTCCTGGTTCCGCTGCTGAGGATATGGACTGTCCAGCGCCTGCTCCTACAGAGAGGGCATCTCTGCATTACAGATTCCTTACTTTGCTAACGTGTTGGTTGGCAGAGGTGCAAGGTGGTTCATGAAAAGAGCAGCATGGTGAGGTTGTATGTCCTTTAGTAGGTGCAAGCATGTGGCCTTGAAGAGCTGGTAGAGTGCATGAACCAGAGCCAGTGCCTCCCTGAGATTGTCATGGAGATCAATGGCAAGTATGGCTAGCATTGGGTCTGAAGTCCAGAGTCTATTAGTGGTCAACTCGCTAATAGAGAAAAAGATGTTTAATGTATTCGCATCTCTCCTTACCTTAATTGCTAAAATGTTAATAATCCTGTGTGTCCAATAGAGCTTAAAGATGAGCAAATAGAAAATTGAAGAGAGCTGTGAGAAACAGAAGTCCCAACAAGATCAAGGGAGGGCATAAGGAAGAGTGTAAGAACTTGAGTGTGGGAGTGCTGGTCCCTCAGGGACGATGAAGTAGAAGGCACACAGATGCCAAGGAAACCGATAATTGGCATATTAACACTTGAAAGGAACACAAATTGTGTCCCCCAAGGTTGCCAAAACTTTGGTTGCACTTGGAGCCTCAAAGTCCTGAAATATTAACCGAGGTTTTTATTTATTGTTGAACAGATTTGATAATTTTATCTATCAGTAAATAGATATGTTTTCCACAGCAACTGTTATGTCCTAATTCCCAATTCTTTGTTTCAGTCAAAGAAATCAGTGCATCCCATAAGCTGGGGAGAGCTGTGATTTCTTGCTTTTTCTTTCTTTCTTTTTTTGTTTTAATAGGAAATTGAAACATATATAGTACTTGAGTGAAACAGAAGGGTAAGTCAGAAAGAATTGCTACTAGAGTTTTAGGTCACATGGCACTTACTCCAAACAAAGGGAGTCTAGGCATGTCTCTGCAATCCGTGAGTGGATGTAGAGAAGTCATCTCCATAATACACTTGTCTTAGTCTTGTTAGGGGGCCTTAAAATAGATCTGATCAAAACAGTGACTTCCGAGGCCATATGCAGAGCCAGTTTAACTTAAGGCAGAGGGGTCAGTTTAGGAAGGTTATGGCAATGGTTTGTTGGGCTATCCAAAAGACAACCCTAAAAGATTCTCAAGGTACAGAGGATCATCATGAGAGTGAGGGCAATTATTATGAAAAAAATGGTTTTAGGAAAATGGAAAACTGTGTTAGGACAAATCCACCTCCCCACCCCCCACCAATCATGACGGTACCCCTGTCCATCCTTCCAGTGTAACAACAGTTATCCTATGAGCATTTCATTGAGAACCTTGTCTCACCCCCATACAGTGCTGAACTTGCCCTTTCATATCTCAGTTTGTGCTCCAAACTCAACGTACACTTAATATAAACACAAAGTGAGTTTCCCACGGGTGTCAAAACTGCCTCCCACCTCCACCTCCAAAATTAAAAAGTGAGAATTTTTTTTTAGGAAACTATTCCAAACCCAAAGTCAACTACCATCAAATTGATTCTCATGCATCGTGATAGTGTATAGGGTTTCTGAGACTGCAAACCTATATGGGAGCAGATAACCTAATTTTTTATCTGCAGAGCAGCTGGTGGGTTTGCAGTGGTGGTTCAATACTTCCCTGTCAGTCATACCACAGTTCCTTTAGGGATAGAAACACCACCTTTACATATATAAGCCTCAAAGGAGGATGCATTGGGAAATAAAACCATCATGTTTTGATGTATTTGCCTTGTAAAAGTTTATGTGATATTTCAGCAGTGCTATTTTGCTTATTCTCATAAATGTGACATGTAGAAATTTCACGGCTTACCTCAGAGAGCAGTTAAGGCAAATCTGAGCTTCTTCAATTCTGGGGAAACAAATTGAAAACATGATCCATTTTTAAATTTTTTATCTCCTAACCTCCCTTGTCCATGCCCTACTAAAGGAACAGTAGCGAACTCAGTTTTTAAATCAAGATAAGCTATTGCTGTCCAGTTGATTCCAAGTCCTGGTGACCCAATAGGACAGAGGAGAGCTGTTCCCAGGGTTTCTGAGACTGTACACCTTGATGGAAGCAGACTGCCTCATCTCTCTCCTGTGTGGTATCTAGGTGGTGGATTTGAACTTCCAACTTTGTGGTTAGCAGTCCAGTACTTAACTGTACCAAAAAGAGTCCTTATTTCATGTGAGGAAAGGTAATAACCCTAGATATATACTTCACATTTAGAATGGGTCAAATCCTTTGCAAGATATTTTGCAAGGACTAATAGTTATATCAAGAACCCTACTGCGGTTAAAGTTGGGCGGTTCACCACAAGGTCTGCAATGTGAAACTACTAGCTACTCCTGAGGAGAAAAACTAGGCTTTCTCCAGGGGAAAATTACCTTCTTGAAACTCACAGGGGGTCATTGAAGAGACCTGGTGGGGTAGTGGCTACATGTTGGGCTGCACCCTGCAAGGCCAGCAGTCTGAAACACCAGCTTCTTGGGAGAATGACAGAGCTAGCTGCTCCTGTAGGAGCCCTCCAATGGTAATGGTGTGCTTTGGGCTGCAATCCACATGGTAGGGAGTTTGAAATCCACAGCAGCTCCACAGAAGAAAGACTGGGCTTCTATCCCTGCCAACAGTTACAGTCTCAGACACAGACGGGAGGCCTCTATGAGCGGACCTTGACTAGATGCATCGAAATGTTTGGGCTGTTTCTTTTCTTTTCTTCTTTTCTTTATTGATTTATTTGAAGAGGGTTGCTGTGAACAGGCATGGACTGGATAGCACTGAGTTGTTTATGTCACTGGTTAACCTGTTTGGCTGATGGCCGCACCACCAGCAGCGCCCATCCCCCGAACAACCAGGCTTTCTCCTCAATGAAGAGTTACAGTCTTGGGCTCTTCTGCCCTCTCTGCTGGGGCTGCTTTGAGTCAGAGTGGACTTCATGGCAGTAAGTTGGAGTTTTGTTTTGTTTCTATTACATTTAATGGGCAACAAAGTCATCAAGGTGGGCGCGGCTCTTATCTTCAGCAGTCAAGACTCTGAGACTTAGCGATATGACTGACTTAGAGACCTGTAAGGCCCAGGTTTGCGGTGATATAGATTGAGTCCCGGAGTGGGCGGGGCTGCATTGCATCTTAGAGAAACCCAAGTCTCTGGAAGCCACTTCAAACCATTCGGGCGAGGTCTGTGGCTCAGACTTCAGATTTGATTATCTAGTAAAATACTGCAGATAAAACCTGTTTTCCAAAAGGGGAATTTATGTGTTTACAGTTCATTGTGAGGAGGGTTCCACCTCAGACCAAGGCCGTGAGGGGGGTGGGGGGTTGTTGGCGGAGGAGATCTGCTCCCTGACCCTTCAGGGGATGAACATGGACTCTGCTCTAGCTCTGTGTCAAGCTTTGTGCAAGGGTGCTAAGGTTGGGTACTGGAGATGCAGCTTATAAATTTTAACCTTTTGAAACATTGCAGCTGAGTTTGAGAGTCAAGATTTTATATGTATGATGAGAAAATAGTAATTTATAATTTATCAAGGGGCCACGGGGTGGGGAGGGGCTGATACCAAGGGCTCAATAGAAAATAATGATGACAATGTATATGCAAATGTGCTTGATACAGTTCTTGTATGGAATATTAAAAGAGCTGTAAGAGCCTGCAATAAAATGTTTAAAACAAAGAAAACTATTTTACCTAAAAAGAGATTATGAAGAAATGATACTATAATACAGTGTTTAAATAGTGTGGTATAGTCCATGAGTGCTTGGGAAGTTCAGATGGGTAAAACTGCATTGATTGCAGTAAGAGAAGGATGTTTGTGATCATTTATTTTTCCCTCAAATGTTCTGGTTAATCATTCAGTCTGCTGTGTCAAAAACAGTAGATGGCACAGTTTTGGTATGATTTACTGGAGCAAACTTTTATGACAAATATCAGGAAAACAAACTTATTAGCGTCCATATGAGCCAGAATTGACACATAAATGCATACATAATATATAAGTATTTATAACATATAACTATATAGAAGTTTATATCTATGTATATATGTAAGTTTCCTAAGAGATTTATGGAAAGGCAGAAAATATTATGCTTTGGGGTTTTGTTTGTGTATGTGTGTGTGTGTTTAACTTAACAAAATTTTCACTTCAACATAATTTCAATTGCATAAAAAGTTGGCTTTCCAAAAGTTTCAAGTCTTTAAAAATTGTAAAAACGTAACACAAATCACTATTTTAAATCATCTTTTGTTGCCTTTTGTGATTATTCAAAATAATTGCAAAATAATCCAGTCTATGGGGAAAGAACCCATTGAAATTTTTAATTTAAGAAGCTAAATTATTGATTGATTTGGGGGAAAGCATAGCCATGTAACAGATGTTCTGTAATGATCCTTTCCAAATAAAAAAGTGGAGAAGAATAAAAAAACTGAGTTATAGTCTCTGGTAGAATTCTGTTGAACTAGACATAGTCTGACAACTCAGAAGGAACAAGTTCATGCAACGAGCCCCCAAAATACTATGAACTTTCTGTGGACTTGACAAGACTCCATTGTTCAATTCACACCTCTACTGCTCTCATTCACTGGGAGAGAGGAAGAGGTGAGTGGCTCTCTTGCTTCCCCACACCACTGAGACCCTGATAATCAGTATAGACTGACAGTTGACAGTGGAAAGACAAGCCTACATTAGGGGAGGATAAACTTGATGGAACTCACGTGTGGGAAATTAGCTTAAGGGAATCTGAAGTTCATTAAATCTTCACAACCTTGGGATTGAAAGATCCCCGTCACTGAGGGATGTTTTGACTTGGTACTGCTTCCTGTTCCTCTATTCAGCTCCAACAAAGATGATTTATGGCAGGTGAGCCTCGGAGGTTCCTTGATATTGTCCTTTCACTTCCTTTTTGATGAGTGATCTGATCATGGGCTTCACACCCTGGCGACCACAAAAACTGATGCAGAGACTGGGACCTCGACAGTAAACATTAACCACCTTTTGTTTGCCATCAATCCCTGCAGGGACTAGACCTAGTCACTCGTGAATCTTTCACAGCTATAACTAATGCACAGAATTTATTATCCACTCTCATAAAACTGTTTTTGGTGGGTGGGTGGGGGGTCCTTACATGGTGATTGCTTTTTTATATAAATCATTTTATTGGAGCTCTTAAAACCATTGGTTGATTATAATAAAACCATTGGTTGATTATAACCATCCATACATCAATTATCTCAAGCACGTTTGTGCATATCACTCTAATAGAACTTGATCAGTAGAGACAACTGTTAAAACAGCATCATGTTTTGGGAAAAGTAGCCAATTTCAGTGCACATAAGAGAACAAGACAAAGTGGCACAAATGAGTGACCAATACACAAACACAGACATGGGATATTTCCTGTAGCAAGAAAAGAGATTGGCTATACCCATGAAAGAGTTCAAAAGAATGATATTCAACCCCTTTAAACTGATGGAGGCAAAATTTGACAAAGCTACAGAAAAAAAGAACAATTTAAGAAGGCACTACAAAAACACCTAACAAAACAAATGAAAATTTAGAAATAATTAAATAAATCCAAATAAAGTTACAGAAGGCAAACCTTAAGAGATTAGAACTATATAACACCCTGAAAGAGCACAAAGTAAAACTGGAGCAGTGGAAACCCTTAATTAATGAACTTGAAGATAAATCTCTTTTTTACGACAAGGACAATGTTAAAAAAAAATTAAAAACAAAGAAAATCTGAAGTTTGTGACATTATCAAATGGAACAACTTTTACTTGATAAACATTCTGTAACAGAATGAAAGAAAAATCAGGAAGAAAAGTACAAGAAATCCTGAGAGAAAAGTCAGCTAGCATTATGGCTGTAGGGGGAAAAAACACTCAAACAGCCAAAATGACCCCAAGTAGAATTAATGCCCTAAATCATTATGACACACTATAGTCAAGCTTTTTAGCATCAAAGAAAAGGGGGGGGGGGTGGAACCTGAGAACAACTTGGGAAAAAAGAAAAGTCGCCTAGAAAGGTAACCCAATTAATAAGTTAGATTTTTTTTTTTGTGGACATCACTGCCCATTGGTGGGAGTAGGAGGCCCAGCCTTGCTCCTGGAGAGCTGCTGCTGGATTTGAACTGTGAACCCAGTGAGCTGCAATCCTGCACTCAACCACTATGCCATCGGGGCTCAGCCCAAGTTAGATTTTTAAATGGAAGCAAAAGAGGAAAGAATGCCATGGGGAACAAAACATGCAAAACTATGAAAGAAGTAATTGTCGATCACGAGATCTATATTCAGCAAATCATTCACTCAAATACAGGGAAGAAATTAGAGCATTTTCAAATATGGCAAAACTAAAGGAATTTGTAAAAGTAAAAATGAAGCAAAAGAAATCACCAGCCTTAAAAACAACCCTAACGGAAGTTCTTTGGACAGGAAGTCAGGAGAGATGCGTAGTAAGGCTGTATCCTCTAACTATGCTACTTCACTCTGTATGCTGAGTAAATAATCAGAGAAGCTCCATGACATCAAGAAGACTGACGTATCAGGATTGGAGGGAAGATTATTAACAACCTGTGATATGCAAATGTGTAATCTTACTTGATGAAAGGGAGGAGGATTTGAAGCACTTGCTGATGAAGAGCAAAGATTGCAGCCTTCAGTATAAATTATAACTCAATATAAAGAAGACGCAAATCCTCCAAATTGGACAAATAAATAACATCATGATAAATGGAGAAAAAAATTGAAGTTTGAAAAGCATGGTAGAAGTGGAACAGGGTACTAAGCCACCCAATGGGAAGGTGTTTATAACTCAGGGAAAGAGGGACCAGACTTCAACCTGCTGCTCCCGAACGTGAAGCAGCATACTGTCATGAAGCAGGGAACCAATAATGAGGTCAGTGGTCCAGCCCCAATCACAGGAGAATTCACTTCAGAGGCAGCACTGAAGTTATAGCTCAGGGAGAGGGACAGGTCTGATCAGAGAACACAGGAACAAATGGAGGAGGGAGGAAGAGTGGAGCACATTCTGGCCCATGAAGCCCTGAGGACGATATTCTTGTTCAGACCAGCCAATGTACAGAGAGGACTATAGGTTTGCCCCCACTATGAGACACGATGTTCCTCACTGGCCCATAGCACTACGGGGTCGGGGGTGGGGGGGAAGCGCAACACTGGAGATATTGTCCAGGAATTGCATCCCATCTGACCTGATCACACCAAGGTGAAATACTAAGGGCATACAACAGAACAGCTAGGGGAGCAGAGCAAAGAAGTTCGCAAGGAATGCCAAAAATAGACTTTGGAGCCAGGATGTGGCACCCCATCAGAGTGACCAGAAAACAGTCCTAAAAGTCAACAAACAGACCTTGAACTATTTATAGATTTTTCTTTTGTTGTTGTCATTTTTTTGGTTGTTGCTGTTATTTTGCTTTTTTGTTGTTGCTTTGCTTTGCTCTGTCTTGTTTTGGTGCATATTGTGCATAAACAATCTGGAAGAGAAAACAATCAGAGCCGATGGTTCCAGAGGAACATGGGCGAAGGGGAGGTGGGGAAAGGAAACCCAGGGATAAGGGAACAACAAGTGATCTAAAATCAATGGTGAGCAGGATATAGGAAACCTGGTGAGCATAATCAAGGCCAACGTAACTGAGAAGAATTGCTGAAACCAAATGAAGACTGAACATGATAGTGTAACAGAAAAAGGAAAAGGAAATAGAGGAAAGAATTAGAAAGTAAAGGACATTTGTGGAAGTCTAAATACAGGCAATGTACATATATTTATATATGTAAATATATTTATATATAACAATAGGGAACTAGAACTATGTACATATATTTATAGGTTTAGTATTAAGGTAGCAGGTAGATATTGGGTCTCTACTTCAGTACACCCTCAACACAAGAAACTTTGTTCTATTAGCATGGCATTCCATTATGCTCACCTTCCCTACATAATCGCTAAAGACAAAATGGGTGCATAAGCAAATGTGGTAAAGAAAGCAGATGGTGCCCAGCTATCAAAAGAAATAGCAGCCTCTGGGGTCTTAAAGGCTTAAAGATAAGCAAGCAGCCATCTAGCTGAGAAGCAACAATGTCCACATGGAAGAGCCATGCCATCCTGTGTGATCACGAGGTTTTGATTTGCTCAGGTATCAGGCATAAAAAACCCATAACAAAAAATTCATATCATTGTGAATGGGGGGGGGGTGGATTGTGGAATGGAGACCCAAAACTCATCTGTACACAACTGGACATACCCTTACAGAAGGGTCACAGAGAGGAAATGAGCCAATCTGGGTGCAATATAGCACCAATGAAACATAAAACTTTCCTCTAGTTCTTTAGTGCTTCCCCCTTCCCACTGTCATGACCCCAGTTCTACCTTACAAATCTGGCTAGACCTGAGCATGTGCACAGGTACAGAAAAGAGCTAGAACCACAGGGAAACCAGAAAAAGATAAACCCCTTGGAACCAATATTGAGAGAAGTCATACTAGGATGGGAAGGGGAGATGGGGGGAGGAAGGGGAAACCAATCACGATGACCTATATATAAACCCCTCCCACAACAGAAAAGTGGGTGAAGGGAGACATTAGTCAGTATAAGACATGAAAAAAATAATATTAATGTATAAATTATCAAGGGTTCATGAGGGAGGGAGGGTGAATAAGGGAGGTGAAAAATGAGAAGCTGATACCAAGGGCTCAAGTAGAAAATGCTTTGAAAATGATAGTGGCAATAAATGTACAAATGTGCTTGACACAATGGATGGATGGATGGATGGATGGATGGATTGTGATACACAGTTGAAGGAGGCCTTAATAAAATGATTTTTAAAAGAGGATTGAAGTTGTGAAGGATTTTGTCTTTCTTGAATCCACAATCAGTGCTCATAGAAGCAGTAGTCACACTTCACTGGGTAAATCTGCAAAGATATCTTTAAAGTGTTCAAAAATAAGGATGCACTTTGAAAACTAAGATACACCTGAACAAGGCCATGATACTTTCAGTTACCTCCTATCCATGTGAGAGTTGCACATTGAATAATGAATACGAAGGAAAAAATGATGTATTTGAACTATGTTGTTGGAAAAGAATAGTAAAAATACAATAGACTGCCAAAAGAACAAATATCTCTCTTGAAAGAAGTATAGCCAGAATGCTCCTTAAAGGAAAGGGTGGCAAGACTTCTTAATTACTTTGGACATCTTAAGCATTTTGAACATGTTGTGGAAGAAACCAGTCCTTGGTGAAGGACAGAAAGCTTGAGGACGCAGAGTGGAGTAGGAACAAAAAAGAGGAAGGTCCTCATTGAGGTGAATTGACACAGTGGCCGTAACAATGAGCTCATATATAATGATTGCGAAGCTGGTGCAAGACGAAGTGATGTTTTGTTCTTTGGCTATGAGTCTGAACTGACACAGCATCCAATGAAAGACCCTGAAAATACATTCATCAAATTCAGACAGAGCTTAAGAGACAAGTAGTCAATACGACCATAAATCAACTTGATCTCCCAGACACAGAATTTTTTGACTAACAAAGGCACGGTATATATTTCTTTCTTGTGCACATAGAATGTACTCCAATGCAAGTATCAATGCATGTCAAAACAATGAAGTATTACAAACCAACTTTTTGAATCACAAAGCTGTAAACTTAGAAATCAATAATAGGAAGATAAAGAAGGAAAAATCCCCTAATTTTAAATCATTTGATAAACGAAGAGATAATGAATGAATTTAAGAATTCCTTGAAATGAACGAGAATGAAAATACACCAGATATTTAGGACACAGAAAGGGCAATTTATAGCAATAAGTACACACATCAATTTAATACCTTAACACCTACAGCAATTGCAACAAGAACACAAATGACAGCAGAATAAAAAAAAATAAAGATCGGGACAGAAATTAAGGAAAGAGAAAAGAGCAAAATGATAGAAAAACAACACGATAAGAACTTGAGTCTTTAAGAGGATCAACAAAATTGATAAACTATTGGTTAATCTAACCTACCCCATGCTCCTAAAAAGAAGTAGCAAATACTACAACTAAATAAAATGATTGGTTATTGCTTTTAGGATTTTTCCCAATGATTTTATTGGGGACTCTAACAGTTCTTATAGCATTCAATACATCATTTGTATCAAGCATATTTGTACACATGTTGCCATCTTCATTTCCAAATATTTTCTGCTTGAGCCCTTGGTATAAGTTCCTCCTTTCCCCTCCTTTTTTAAAAAGAAATCATTTATTTGGGCCTCATACAACTCCCATCCCGATCTGTACATCCATCAATTGTATGCAGGCCACCTTTGCACACTTGTTGCCATCATCACTCTCAAAACATCTTCCCTTATGTATATGAAATCCAGGATGAGTAAATCTATAGCAACAGTAACTAAATTAATGGCTTCTTGAAGGTATGACGAGGAAAGTTGGGGGAGTTGGGAAGATAATAAAAATGAATACAAGAAAGAAAATTTAAAAAAAGAAAAAATGAAGAAGAAAATGTTCTAAAACTGAGTGTGGTGATGCAGCAAGGTGGGTGCTTACTGGCATATTACCGGTGTTCTATTTCTTGACCTGGGTATTGGTGACCTAAGTATTTACAATCTGTGGCAGTCATGTACTCTGGTGTCAATTTCACGATTAGGAGTGTTGGGGTGGAGTCTAGCTTGTCAATCTGGAGATAGCCAAAGAGACCTCTGTGTGGCCATGGCTTTCTCCTGAGAATTCTTGGAAATCCAGCCATATTTTACCATTGGAGGTGAGAGACTTATGATTCAGTCCCTTGAAGAAGCTCTACTGATAAGGCACAAGGTGACTCCTTGGGAGACATTACAGCTTGCTAGTAGACCCTGAGCCCTGGAAACTGGAGGAGCCATGAGGAGACTCCTGCCAGTGCTGAGATGCTTGAAAAGTCAGAGAGGCCCCTGTCAGTGCTAAGATGCTTCCACTGGAAACATAAGACTTTGCACCCACTGGCCTGTGATTGTCCTGGTGTCATTGCATGTGCCTTGTGAATCTGAAGAAGACGATACAGACTGGTATCAGACATATGGACTAATGTCGGATTTATGGACTTGGACTGGATTGGTTTGGGATACTTTCTCAATATTCCATCTCTTTTATATAAATATAAATATATATATATATGAATTTGTTTCACTAGTCTACCCAGACTAACACACATTCTAAATTAATTGGGCTATATACAATAATGTTTTGTTTATCTACTTTTCCCTATGTATGCTGTATTCTACAATTAAAATATAATAAGGGCCTTAGTAGAAAGAAGATATTTTAAGAATGATGATGGTAACAAATGTACAAATGTGGTTGGCATGCGATGGATCTATGTATTAATTGTGATGGGAGTTGTATGAGGCCCCAATAAAATGATTTAAAAATATTTAATAACAAAAAAGTGACAAAATTGCTTAGACATGACTTCTTGGGAACAGCAAGAAATCTTGACAGTTGTGATTATTATCTGGCACATGGCTGAGAAGTGGGAACAGGCCTTGGGTTATCACTTTCTCAGATGACAGTCACACACATTACTGTTCAGTGCATGGCCTGGATGTCCTCTTGCTTTCGTTGCATGTTCTTTAGTAGGCTTGCCCCCAAACACCTGTCTTGTGATAATTTCTTGTGAATATATATGTTAGTCTCTAGACCCTGTATAATTACTCAAAACATGATCCTCTGACCAGCAGCTTAGAGGCAACACTTGGGAACCTGTCAGAATGCAGAATCTCAGGGCTCACTTTGGAGGCACTGCATTGAACTCTGCTTCGTAAGGCTTTGCATTGAACTCTGCTTTGTAATGAATCTAGTTGATTCATATGCACACTGTCCTTTGGGTGCCACTGCTCAAATGGAAACAAAAACAAAGAAACTAACAAAAATAAATAAATGAATAAATTTATAGTGTATTCTTTTTTTTTTTAGGCATCACTGCCCTCTAGTGGTGGGAGTAGGAGGTCCAGCCTTAGTTCCTGGGAGCTGGAATTGAACCTCCAACCCAGTGGGCCGCAGTCCCATGCACAACCACTACGCCACCGGGGCTCAGCCAATTTATAGTGTACTCTATAGCAGTTTACTACTTAGTTGTCTATAGTTGCTAAATGTTACCTAAAAGTAAAGTAGACCTTATATTGGGAGATGTTGGTTTCTCTTAGTAAGCTGCAGTAGCCCTTGTGTGCTCTTCTGTCTTTCAGTCAGCTTGTTGCCTACCTTATGAGAAATGATTGCCTTTCTGTTTTAGCTGGAACAATGGTGCGCTCAACAATTCATCAGATGCTGTAGTTTTTTTCTCCTGTGAAATTAGTGACAAATTCTACTCCACTTATGATAGTAGGAAAGTGCCCCTCTTTTTTTAACAGATACTTTAATTTATTTTTTAAGATCATTGAATTGGGGGTTCCTACAACTCTTATAACAATCCATATATCAATTGTATTTGCCCCCAATAAAATGTTGCCATTATCATTTTGTAAACATATGCTTTCTATTAGAGCCCTTGGTATCTGCCCCTCTAAGTAACCCTTTTATTGATGACTTAAATGCAAAGTCTAAGAAAAAGAAATGAAAGATTCAGAACACCTAGTTTTTAACTCTGATAGTTAGCAACAATTAACAAGATCTCTCTTATTACTAATGACTAATGCTTCCTAATTGTCAGGCACTAAAACAAAATAGCAGTAGTATTATTTATTGACAATTTTACCTTGTGTAACACACCATGCTGAGTATTTTAATTTTAGATAATCCTCCTCTATATTTTTAAAGGGTTGGAGTTATTATTTCGGTTTTATAGTTGAGGCAACTGTGACTTTGGGAGATCAGGAACTTTGCCCATGGCCATTAATTCAATAAGTAGCTCCCCAAACAAACCCGGTGTCCCTTTGTCCAGAGCGCTTTACCACTTTATTACACACTTAACCTCTTTGGGCTCAGTTTATTCACATGAAAAATGAGCCGTCTTAATTAATTTTCCTCTAGTTAAAAATTCATTGAATTTACAAAATCTTTCTTTCCATGAGAATGCCAGCAAGCTATTTAGCATTATACTGAGGAATTTGAACCTTACAACTTGGGCAATAAAACAAATGAAACTCCACCATGAAAATTAAAATTAGACATAGTCCAAGAAGTTGCTTACTGAGTTTGAGAGATATAAGACAGCCGGTGTCCTTTAGTTTCATTTTTTATTATTAACTGCTCATTCAAAATATATTTCCATGTACGGTATCTCCCAGTTTCTATTCTAGACTCCTTAAGCACTAGACATACCTAATTCTAGAACATATGAGACATACTCCTCACACCGTGAGTTGAGCAGTCATTATTTAAAATTGTGGAATCTTAAAGATTTCTTTGGCAGCAACCATTACATTAGAATTGATATTTATAGACATGCAGCCCTTCTCTGAGTTAAACTTGCCCAAGAATCTCATATAACATAGCCATTGCTGTGAAGTAAAGATTTAATATCATCTTTCCAACTTGTTTTCTTTATACCCTCCAGTTTTTATGGATCATTCTACGAATGACATTGGAGTAGACGTGAGTGTTAAAATGTGTTCGTTTGTGAAATCTCTTAGTTATATACAGACTTTGAAGGAGATCTGGTGATCGATTTTCAAAAGTCAGCTAATGAAAACCATATAGATGAAATCAGAATGGTGTCTGATACTATGTTGGGAGACTGGAAGACCTTCAAATACACAGTGGCCCTAACATTGGACTTGGGTGTACCAATGATAGTGAAGATGGAGAGGAAAGGGGTATGTGCTCTGGAGGCCATTCTGACTCATAAGGACTTACAGGACAGAGAAGAATTGCCCTACTTAGGCTGTAAGCTTTATGGAAGTTATCCTAACAAAAGGAGTCCTCTTCAGCCCTGGTGGCATAATGGACAAGTATTAGGTTTCTAGCCAAAAGGTCTGTGGTTCAAATCCACTAGCAACTCTAGGGGTAGTGGGTTGGGGTCGAGGGTGGGTGGGGAGGAGTATCATTCTACTTCCGCAAAGATTTTATCACCTTACTAATCCTCCTCTGCTCTGGTGGGTCACTGTGAGTCTGAAGGAACCTCACGGCAGTGGGTTTGGTAACTTGATGAGAGGAGCCCTCGTGCACCATGAGTATGCTCATAGCCTCTAATGAATGGATAGTTGGCATTTTCAAGCCACCAGCTGTGTCCTCGCAGAAAAATGTGGCAGTCCACTTCCATAAAGTTGCACAGCCTTGCAAAGTCTCGGGCACCATTCTACTCAGTCCTGCAGGGTCACTATGGCCAGAATTGGCTCCATGGTAATGGGGTGGGGTAGAGGGTTCGATGGGAAATTTTTAAGAGAGCAGATTGTGGGCTGAGCCCCGGTGGCGTAGTGGTTGTGCACGGGACTGTGGTCTACTGGGTTGGAGGTTCAAATCCAGCAGCAAGGCTGGGCCTCCTACTCCCACCACCAGAGGGCAGTGATGCCCTCCTGCCCCCCCAAAAAAAGAGAGAGCAGATTGCTAAATCTTTGTTCCCTTCGACCTGCAGGCCCTTTGGTTAGAAACCTAGCGTTTGCCCAGGGAATAAGTGATGGCTATTTATACATGGTAGGAAGGGGAAAGCTTCTTTGATCAATAAAATGAAACCATTTTCACTTTGGAATGGATCTTATTATTGGTATGTATTTGTTGATATATTTACACCTGGTTCACCTCATACATGTTTAGTTCTGTGTCATTTGTTTATTCATTGATTTTTTAAGTTTCTATGATGCTCCACAGCCTGATTTAAGAGTTGAGAATACAAGGATGAACAAGGCATGAGACTTCCCTCCAAATATCTCAGGACTGTGTGAGAGGCAGACAGAAACTGACATCTGTCAATTGTTAAGAGGAGCATAGCGACAGAAATACTCACGGGGTCTTCCTGGAATACAGAGAAGGGGCAGTTAGTGGAGAGAGGTTCAGGAAGGGTGCCCAGAAGGAGTAACATTTGAAATGAGTCTAAAATGTGAGGAAGGGGTTTCTCTAATTCTGAAGTATAGGAAGTTGAATGGGGCATTCCTTGCAGAAGTGTAACAGGACGAGGTAGGACAGTTTGTGCTCAGGAACAGTATGCTCAGATGGCCAAGTTGCAGTGGGACAGGGCGAGAGAAGATCTGGAAGGGGTGGCAGGACCCACATGGTAGTGTGGCATCCTCCTGCTGAAGGATACAGAGCACATCAGTTTTGCCGCTCTATTTTCTCATCCCATTCATGAAAAATACACCTGTTCTTCCTATCCCTCAGTTATCAAATATCCAAATAATTTCAACAGCCAGACTGTTCTCTTGGCCATTTCGAGGCCTGGGAGTGAATCTTAAGCCATACAGTTGTTCTGTAGTGAGGTTAAAAAAAAAATGTATGTAATGCCAAGATAATACTTTCATCTTGTCCATCATCAGTAGTCTTAAAGGAAGGAATTCTCCTTGGTCAACAAGCCAAAACAAACAAAAACAAAACAAAATTAAAAACCACTCCTTTTACTTCTTTTACAAGGTTTTACATCTATAGCAGCTGTACAATATCCCCATCTACAAGTGGGAAAAGGGCCGGTTCTTCTTTCCTTCTCCAAACCCAAATAAAGCAGCAGTCCATATCTGCCCTGGAGTTATTTCCTGAGATAAGAGCCCTAGAGGACCGTGGCAACTCCCTCTTTTCAGTTTCCTCCCCGGGCAAATGGCTTTCTCCCAGGGAAGTGCCATTCATATCACAAGTGGCCTCCCTGAAGACACGGGCCACATGTAGGCCTGTGCTTTCCTCCCTTGCTCTGTCTGTTGGAAATAGGCAGTTTTTTCCCACTGAACATTTTCCCAAGTGTGTTGGTTTTAGAAAGAGTGTTGGCTGGCTAAATTCCTTGGTGTCTGAAAGGGGTATCTGAATGTGGCTGTCAGAAGGTTTTAAGTCACAGGCATTCAGAAGGAATGCTTACAGGAGAAGAGGCCATTGAGCTCACTGAGACCATCTTCACAATACAAGGCCCTGACTGGTTGTACAATGCACTTTTTCTTATTCCCTGCGAAGGGGTCTGCACAGCATGTGGCACCTGAGAGCAGCTTACTGTTTTAGAAAGACACATTAAATATGTGGCATTCACATAGACATTCCCAAGACCCTCGGGCGAGGGGTGGTTGTTATTTTAGTTGCTGTTTGATGAGGTCTCCAGAGAACCTGGACATTTTTTTTCTATTCCACTTTACCACTGGAGAGTTTTGCTGAGGGACTCTTTCACTGTAGTCAGAATTCCCCAAAAAACTAAAAACAAAATCTTGCTGAACATATCCTAGTGATCCCGAATGCTTGGCTAATTGTCTTTTAAAACTTAATATTATTTTGGGAGAAAGGGCATCATAAAAGGCAATATTTTAGTTATAAAACCAGAGTTAAGTTCTTGAGCTATTTCTTTTCTTTTCTTTTTTTTTTTTTGTGTGTGTGTGGCATCACTGCCCTAGGGGGAGTAGGAAGCCCAGCCTTGCTCCTGGAGAGCTGTTGCTGGATTCAAACTGCCAACCCTGTGGGCTGCAGTCCTGCGCACAACCACTAGACCACCAGGGTTCAGCCGAGTTTTTTCTTCCAAATATTTTTATCTCTTCGCTCAAACATATTATATTGGTGGTTTTGTAGATTATAGTCTTTTCATATCTCTTCGCTCAAACGTATTATATTGGTGGTTTTATAGATTATAGTCTTTTCATATAAGTTGTATTGCTGAGTCCAACAAACTATATTATTCAAATATATTTTATGTAAAGCAGATATGTCCATTGGTTCTCAGTTTGTACCAAGAGAGTGAATCAAAACTGTAAATTGAACATAAGATGTACCTTAGCAAAGAAGGAAAAAAAATTCAGTTACCAATGAATGGATTACAACTCACGGGACCCCAAGTGAGTCCAAATGAACTATATACGCTGTAGGATTCTCAACGACTGGTTTTCCTAAAAGAGCTGCCAGTCTTTCCTTCTGAGCAGCCTCTGAAGGGATTCAAGTTAAGAACATTTCAGTTAGCAGTTATGTATTTAGCTAGTAGCCCTCTTTTTACTCATTGAAATGTAGCAATTTCTTTCACTGTTAACAGGAATAAAGAAAAAGGATAGGCAGCTAGGAACTGGAAATATCCAAGTTGCAATTAGAACATTATTCTCAAACCATAGTTATGTTGTTCTCCAGTTGATAGACTCGTGGTTCTTTAGTGACATCAAGTTGACCCTGACTCCCGTGTACAACAGAATGAAGCATTACTCGGCCCTGCCTTATTCTCATAAGTGTGGCTACGCTTGAGTCCAGCGTTGTAGCCTCTGTGTCAATTCATCTCATTTAATGGTCTTCCTCTTTGTCACTGACCTTCCACCCTAATGAATATGCCTTGGAATGTAATCATCTAAGTCATCCAAGAAAAACTCCCCCACCCCCCACTAGCCCTCTCCCCACCACACCACCCCCGGTGTAAAGTATTAAATTTATGGAAGTGTGTGAACTGATGTATTTTACAAAGTGTTTAGATCAACAGATATCCATAATTTTCCTGATAACTGTCAGCTAGCTGGAAAATCCCCTCAGCTTGAACATTCCTCTAACATTCTCGTCATTCAGACTTTCACTATAGATAACAGCTCTCAACAAGCATTATGCAATAGTTCTCCTTTTTTAAAAAATGAATAACTATTCAATTCCTTCAGCAAGGCTCCTGTGGGTTGTGTGTCTTGTACTGATTGATGTGCCTCTTCAAGAGAGTTTTGCATTCAAATTTCAATCCTCTCCCCCACCACCAACAACCTCCCCAACACCCCATTTCTCTCTATAGATTCTTTTGACAGTTAATTTGATGCCACAACTATGTATTGAGTGCCTGCATTGGACTGAGAGTCGGGGACTACTCTTGTCTGGGATCTGCCTCAATTGCTTATATACTGTGCCCCATTACCTTTTTGTGCTTTAGTTTTCTTCCCTGGAGCACCATAAGATTAGACTAGATAATTCCTGAACAAAAACAAATTCACTGCCCTTGCATTGATTTTGACTCAGCAAGCCTTTAGGGTGAGGTCTGGTGACCCCTGTGGGTTTCTAGCAATTCCTCAAAAAATCTGTGTTCCAAGACTTCTCTTCGTTTTTACCCAAACATACGTGAGTTAGCAGCTCATTGTCTGGTTTCTCTCATGCAGGTACTGAGCGTGCCATGAGCTACTTCTTGGATTCAGCAGTGAGCAGTCCTACCCCTTATTCTGTGGCTTGTCCTGGACTGGTGGTGAGTTGTGTTCCAGTTTGCTCTCTGTATCCTTGCCTCTTGTACTTAGGAAAGACTGGGGTTTGATTTCCAGTCAAATCAGCTTTGAATTTTTTGGAGAAGTTAAATTGTGAGATTATTAGCTTTAAAAAATTATTGTGGTAATTATATAATAAAAAACGACCAAATATTTAAGTGTAAATTCAGTGGCATTCAATATATTTACCTTATTGTACAGTCACCAGCACGATCCATTGCCAAATATTTCTCATCAACTTAAAACAAATTTCAGTACCCTTCAAGCAGTAACTCTCCATTTTTATATCCTCCTAGTCAATGAATAAACTTGTATCTGCATCCATTTGGCTAGTCTATAGAAACAGGATCATACAGCATATGCCTGTCTGACTTTATTCACTTCACATGATGTTTTCAAAGTTCACTGATGTTGTAACCAGTATTAGAAATTCATTCTTACGTGTGGCTAAATGACATACCATTGTAGGGATATACTACATTTTATTTATCCATTCATCTCTGGATGGACACTTGAGCAGTTTCCATGAGGTGACTATTGTAAATAAAGCTGCAGTGAATATTGGTATACATGTATCTGCTTGAATCCCTGTGGAAGTATTTTCTTTTTATGAACATGTAAAATGAACATCCCAGAAGAAGGTATTTACTGATAAAGGTTTTAATATCTTTGAATTTCAAAGGACGTGACTCAAACATGATTAACTGTTAAATTTAAATGACTCTCACTACTCTTCTCATTTGTTCGAAGATTTTTTTCAGATATTGAGGTATCTTAAAGCTAGTTACATTTATAACTATTGCTTACCTTATGTGTAAAAGCTAAATAGCATGCTATTTAGAGTTGGAAATGAAATGTGATAAGTTTACAAGACAGTTTTATGCACTCCGGAATGAGGAGTAAAGGGAACTTTGAAACAGGATCTAGGGCTGAGCCCCGGTGGCGTAGTGGTTGTGCGCGGGACTGCGGCCCACTGGGACGGAGGTTCAATTCCAGCAGTGGGGCTGGGCCTCCTACTCCCACCGCCGGAGAGCAGTGATGCCCCCCCCCCCCAAAAAAAAAAAAAAAAAGAAACAGGATCTAGTTCAGAGTCTGCTTGTTGCCCATTGGAAAGAAGACTCTTGCTCACATGGCATATTTATCACTGGAAATGTTTAAACATTCTTTTATAAGTTTACTGTGTGAGAGATCCTCCAATTCTGTTGTGGGCTAATTTCAGGGCTGAATGAACCTATCATGTTAGCATATATGTCACGAATTCTTTAATTCTATAGGTTTGCATACAAAGGTTTCCAGTTCTGGTTGCCACTGAGTTGACTCTGACTCATGCAGATGCTGTGTGTATCAGAGTCGAACTGTCTTCTTCCGAATTTCCTTTTCTGGGACTTCGTGGAGGCAGACCACCAGACCTTTGATAGAGATGCCTCTGAGTGGAGCATACTACCTATCTTTCAGTTAGCAGCCCGGTGTGAAATGTCATAAGTAACGAATGTCTAATTTACTCTGAAAAAGGACAGATACACCCATTATCACAATTTTACAGTGCATCTGATGGTCCAATCAACGTGAAATTTTCCAGCCCCTCCGTTTTTGTATATGCTCTGCCCAAGGTTCTGTATCATTTTGAACGCTGGTACACTTTGTGTGTGCGCTCTTACTGAAGTGTATAATAAAACATCTCAGTCGTTTGAAATTCCTTCTGTAGTACTGTAAATAGCACTGCTCAAAAGCTAGTCTATGTTCAAGGGAAAAGACACATTTTCGGGATAAGTAATAAAGCTCTCTGGGTAGATGTTTTGTGACATATTTTTCTTCTTTTTAAAAATGGCTTCTCTTTACATGTAGCATGATTTTAATAAGTTAGAATTGGGACAAGATTTAGATCATCACTTGAGGCAAAAAAAAAAAAAAAAAAAGCAAGCCCAGTCAAGGAATCACTATCTTACTGAGAAGAATTTGCCAGGGGGTTGCCCTCTAAGGTCCAAGTGCCAGGAGACGCCCTCATACTCCATACACAGGATTATCCACCAAGCTCAGCAAAAGTGACATTCTCTTAGAGATCATGAGGAGACTTACTGAAATAAGCCGTGATACTGTGATCTTAGGGAAAACAGTCATTAACTTGGAAAAATGGATTTTAATATCAACCTTTTACTTTTTCTAAGCAATATTATAATTTTATACAAGATTAATAACCAATATATCGATGCGATGCAATTTTGAATTACTTTATTTCACTTTAGACACTGGAATTTTAAAAATGTAAGCACATAAGTTATGGGTATAATTGAAAATTAGAAAAGTATTGAATAATTTCAGACTGGGCACCTGGAAATTGTCTGAGATCTAGAAACAAAAACCTAAATCACTCTACGGTTGTAGTTTAAACTACAGAGGCTTCCTCTTCCCAACTGAGTACACTAGGTATTCTTAAGGACATTTGACTGTCCCCTAACAACTGTCCATTATCACTATTTGGCATATTTTCAGAGTGCTAGGTAAAAGCGGAAGATTGAATAAAAGAGTTGCTATGTTATGATTCCAACACATGCGCTCATAATTTCTCTCTGAGATTCAGTTTCTTTGACATGAAGCCAAACTGAATCAACCGCCATGGATGCCATGATTCCCACTCATAGTGACACTGTCTGACAAAGGAGAACTGTCTTTTAGGGTTTCTGAGGCTGTCAATCTTTCAACAGCTACTCATCTTCCTCTCATGGAGTCAGATGCGTGGAAACCTCGGACTTTGCGGTCCATTGTTCAATGCTTTACCTCAAAAGACTCTCAGAAACCAAGCTCACTGCTACTGTGTCAATTCTGACGCACAGCGACCCTGTAGGACAGGCTCGGACTGCCCCTGTGGGCTCCGGAGACTGCAACTCTTTATGGGAGTAGAAAGCCTTATCTCTCTCCCGTGGAGCAACAGGGAGCCTCAAACTGCTGGCCTTGCGATTAGCAGTCCCATGTGGAACCACGAAACACCAGGCTTCCCTGCGACATTATCAAGGGCCCACTGTTAGAAATGCTTAACCCTTCAGAACCATGGTGAAAAGCCCTTTACTCTATTCACACATTCTACCACAAAGATAATAAGATATATAAATAAGTTATATTTTTAGTGGAAGCTCAAGTTCAATAAACTAGCTTTAAGAGATAACCTTCAAGCTCAGTCCAGGCTGTAATGAGCATTACAAGAATCTGCAAATTGCCTACAAACTATAACCTCCAGGACATTGGCATTAGATGGTTCCTTCAGAGAGAGAGTGATAAACAGATCTCCCACATTCAGTCCCAATCTCAGACTCTTGGAGGACTTGCCACAGTTTCATTAGGTTTCCCAGACAAGCAAGTCAAAACCCCAGGAGCCATGCATCTTCTCAATTCTATTGGAGCCGGGCTGTCAGGAGCCCAAGCCAGGCTTCTTCTTCAATGAATCCAAGTACTCCTGGTGTCTAGTGCAGCTATACTTGAGGTTGAAAGAAGAATTAGTACAAGAGTGGGTTTTTAACTGGGGATGCACTTTCCATTGGAAAGCTTATTTGGGAACATCTGTAAAGTCACTCTTAGTCTACATCGACTTGATGGCAGTTAGTTTGGTTTGGGTAGTGGATTAAGTGTTGGGCTGCTAACCACAGTCAGCAGTTCAAACCACTGGCCACTCTGTGGGAGGAACCCGAGGCTTGCTACTGTAGTAAAGACTGACAAACTTGGAGACCCACAGTGTTAGTCCTACCTAACAGTAGGTCTCTATGAACCAGACTGACCAGAGGGCCATGAGTTTGGTTGATTTGTTTTGTAAACATTTTAGGTCATTACAAATTGAGGGGTGGTACTAACATCTTGTGGCACCAGAAGTTAAGTGTTGAACTGTAGGCTACTTCTGTAAAGATTTAGTCTTGGAAACCCCCTGGAACAAATTTAATCTGTTTTATGGTATTGTTATGGAGTCCTGGTATCATTGTAGGTTGTCCATTTGGCTGCTAACTGCCAGGTCAGCAGTTCAAAACCAACAGCCTTCTTGGGGGAAAGATGAAGCTTTCTACTCTCTCAAATATTTACTGTCTCAAAAATTACCCAATGGTGGTGCTGAGCCCCGGTGGAGTAGTGGTTGAGTGAAGGACTGCAGCCCACTGGTTTGGCAGTTCAAATCCAGCAGCAGCTCTCCAGGAGCAAGGCTGGGCTTCCCACTCCCACCAGAGGGCAGTGATGCCCCCTCCAAAAATATACCCACAGAGTAGTTACACTCTTGAAGCTCTGGTGGCGCAATTGGCTAGCGCATAGTACTTATAAGAAATGCACTGCGATTGCTAAGGGTCAGAATTGATTCAGTGTGAGTCATTGGGTTTGGAGTTTGGGGATAGGATTGTTATGAGACGGGATCAACTCCAAGATGGTAAATTTCATGTTGTTTTGTACAACCCCCACACCGCCATCCCGCCAATACTAGCCAGTGTTTGAGGTCAGTGTTTCCCTAAACGGTTGTGATAGATCCCCCTGAGGAGGGCTGGGAAAATCTAGAGATGCTGTAAAAACAGATGCTTATACTTTATCCCGAATTGTAGGCTAGAATACAAAAGTTTTCCATTGCTAGAGAAGTACCAAGGAATTTTTTGCTGATAAAGGTCGTCATAGGTCAAATAAGTTTGGGAAACTGTGGCTAATCTACAGAGTCCAGGAATGCTGCTAAATATGCCATGATACACAGGGTGATTTTCCCAGCAAATACACACACACACACACACACACACACACACCGTAACCACCCACAGTGTTGAGGTTGAGGAACCCTGTGCTACAGTGGCTACACTATACAATCAAGTTTGAAGATAGAATGATGCTTCATGTATAGATCGCCCAAAAATGGCCCTTGTTTCAGCGCCTGCAGAGTTGATTGTAACTTACGGCAACTCTTTGTGGATCAGAATAGAACTATGCCCCGCAAGGTTCTCAGTGACTGGTATATTAGAACTGGACGGCCTGGCCTTTCTTCAAGGACATCTTGGGTAGAAATGAACCTCTCTCTTCAGGTTAGCATCTGAGCTTATTAATTATTTGTACCATCCAAAGACTGTATATTTGTATATTATTGACTTAGAAAGGATAATCTTTAAAAAAAAATACCCCAAAACCAAAAAGGATGTTATGGAGGCTGGGAGACTGCTTAGCATACTATTCAATTGGCCAAAAAACAATCTTCGAAATTAGAATTTAAATATTTTTAGTCCCTAAAGATGGCCACATTTCAGATTCCTTACTTATAGATTTATTTACTTGTAGATCTAGGAATATTTGATTATTAGCTGTATGGAAGAATAACTTAAAATAATCCCAGGGCAGTCGCAAAACCCATGTCCTGGTAAGTACTAAGGTAATGGACATTTTAGAACTCACATCATCTGCCTCAGGTCAATTTGTCAAAAGCAGGACATAGTTTTCCAAGTATAAGGTATGTCCCTCGGGAGACTTTAATGAAAGCAGCCATGACCGAGCCTGGAGGAAGAGAAACGAATTTTTTGGACGTTGGCCATTGTGCGAGTGGGGTTCTCATACAGGGTAAGCGTCAGGGATCCAGTTTTGAATTGATTGTGTGTCTCCAAAGTATGCTCCCTAAACCCTAAGCCCGTGGTTATAACTTCATTTGTAAATTATCATCTGTGTTATGTTCCTGAGGTGTGATTAGTGTCGGCTGTATGGTGAGTCCCTCCCTTTGGGGAGACTAAAGAGATTAAACAAGCAAGAGAGGAAACAGAAATGGGAGAAGATGAAAGCCAAGACACCTGGAGAACTAACTCCACGGCACCAGGAAGCAGAAGCTAAAGAAACAGGGGCTTTCCTCCAGAGCCAACAAGGAGAGAAATGCTCCCTTGAACCACATTCCAAACTCGGACTTGTAGCCCGTGAGAAAGTTAAGTGTGTTCATGGAGGCCAACCACTGATGGCATTTCTGCCATGGCAGCACTAGATAACTAAAACGGGTCTTTCATCTAAGAGGAGGAAGCTCTCCTTCCTGTTTTGCTACCTCGGCAGGCCTGCACTGAGCCCTGGAAGTCCCTCACGGTATTAGTCCCCTTGCCCTCCTGTGTCCTCCTCCCATCCATGTCACTGTGGTTGACAGACCGCGGAGAGAAGGATCGAAAGGCTGGGAGAGGCTGCTCTGAGCTTTGACCAAACATGTCCATTCCGACACAGGAAGAAGAAATTTTGGATGAGGTTCTCAGGGGCAAGCGGCCACTGGGTCGTCAGCTTTAGGAAGCACCTTGTGCTGTTCAGAGGAAAGGGAGCGTTGCTGCCCACTCACCTTCTCACAATGCTCGGCCTCGGGAAATATATCATAAATCTGAGGACTCTGGGTCCAGATGAAAACAAGGTGTTCTCAATCTGTCCAACAAGAGACCGTTTTTTTTTAACTTGGAAATGTATTATTTGAAATATGTCCCACTTGCATAAATGGAGTTCCATTAGTCAGAGAAGTAATTCCTTTTGTTGTTCAGAATAAAACATGAAACCAAGGTTTCTTCAGACATGTGGTCCCTAAGTACATGGAGTGATAGCAATATGGTAGGCTGTAGACCCAGCGTCAGCTTGCAACAAGTCAACAGGCCTTTGGACGGTGGTGCCTCCCTTTACCTCCCCACCCTTAACCTCTCACCACAGGCCTCCGTCCTCCAGCTTTGGATTTCTCCTGTCCTTGCCCCTGCTGAAGGATTTGTCTTCTTTAGCCTGAAACTCAGCATCCAGACTTTTTCTTCCTCATTCAGAAGACTGAAGAACAATGAATAGTCTACCAGGGATGGAGAAAGGCAATGCATGGAAAGAAATTTGGAATCTAAATGGAACTTGGGAAGGGATCAATTTTCTTGTTGCCTGACAGTAACTTAGAGGGCATCTCACAAGATCAGGAAATCAAGGTCCTGAACCAATTAATGAATTATTCTAGTTTACAAAGCTGGTGAACGTTGGAGTGGAGTTTAAATTTTTTGGCTCCTGGTTTAGAACATTCCCTACTACAGTGTTTATTTTAGTTTATTGTGATTATTAATTTCTTAGGTATTTAGTGATAAGAGTAAGGACTAATGGGTCATGCATCCAGATGTCTTATTTATATGCATTTTGCCTTCATCCATACAGGGCAGTGGGGAATCCCTGGTTTGTGGAATGCTTAGCAGATTGGAATGGCTGGCCAGACTTTCAGCAATGGCCAGTTCCTTCATCCTCCCCATGACAAGGGTCTGAATCAGCCTCACCTGCCATCCTCACACTCTTATATGGGCTGCCCAAGGCTGCCACCTGTGCTACCTGGAAGTTTCAGACTTCGGGCTAACTGGACAGCTGCGTGAGGATATACTGGGCTAGACGCTGATGAATAATAGGCGTTTCGCCAAAGATCCACTTCTCAAGACAGTCAAGTCCAGGAACCCAGGATGATGGTCCTCATCACTTGACAAGTCCATAGTGCCCTTCAGCTGGGAGTGAAGTGATAGTGTGTTCAAACCCAGCCTGCTTGCATCACGACACAGTCTTATGTGCTGCCCCAGAGGAAGGAGGTGTATGGGAAGGCTTGTTTGACTGTAGTTCACAGAGAGAGGCCACACGTGTTTCATTAAAATGGAATGAAAGCACTCTTGGTAGTTCCAATTCTATTCTCTCTCCCAACCTGCAGGATGTTGGACCGCCCTTCACCAGGGTCCTTACTTTTGACACACTTATTGTTCTAAAAATAATTTCCTGACTGTGAGTCTAAAATTAAGTTGCCCTTTGAGAGTTTCCTCTTTGGTCTGCTTCTGCCCCACCTAGTCTCTCGCTCCCTCACGAGGTACTTGGGGTTGCTGAGGAGCTTGTCTGCAGTCTTCTTCCCTCCTCTCTACAGGAGAAAGACAGTGTGTCCCATGAACTCAGCATGCATGTCAAGAGTCATCCCCCAATCAGGCTTTTTATGAGGGCCAGATGAAATCTTTCTCTAACTTCTCTTTGGTGGCTACTTACCATTAAGTCAACCACTGACTGATGGTGATCCTATACTCAACACAATGAAACTGCTGTCTCTTCTTATGCCAGCAATATGATTCATTGCACCGTGGACCATTATGATCCAAAAAGCGCTCCCTTGGTGGACTTTTAGAACTAGACCACCAGGCCTTTCTTCTTAAACAGCTCATCTAAAACAGCTCATCTGTAAGCTGTTTAACAATCACGTGTAAGGAGATAACAACTCACTCAGCATACCCCTGAATTTGAGAATGATGAAACTGTATTTCTGCCTATCAGAAGTTGATGGGGCTCATCTTCCCTCTGTGGAAGAGCAATTGCATGCAATGAAGTGAAAGATTTTAAAGAGGGAAATTGTCTATAGTTTTCCCACGGACATTTTTTGAGCAGTTAACCCACTATGTGAGAACCTCCTTAATTGTTCAGTTGCAAGGAACTTCACTTTTCTATTCTGAAAAATAGAAGAATGATGAAAAAAATCTTAAGCATGACTTTAGGGGGGAAATTAAGCAAACAATTAAAATGATGAAAGCTGTGATAAGTTTTAAAGGGTCATGGTGTATCATGCATCCAAATTATGACTAAGGCAACTTTGGGCTGTAGGAGTACTTTGAGAGCCATTTATCAGATGAAGGCTGTCAGTAACAAGGTCAGGCCAAAGAATGTGGCTGGGTCAGCAGAAGGGAGAATTTTATTTGGAAAGGAATTTAGAGATCATCAAGGCCATCCTCCTGAGGAAGCAAAAGCTTAGAGAGGTTAAGTGACAGTCCTGAAACGACATGGCTCTTTAGTGGTAGGAGGGGACTTATAGCTCGGTTTCCTGACTTTCAGCCTGTGGATTACCTTTCTACCAGGATTGCCTGGGCAGAGCAAATGATGAACATGCTCACAACTGACACACAGATTTGTGATTTGAGTCCATGACTCCAATTTCCTATTGGAGATTTGTAACTGTGTCTTTGCTCGGGGAGCCTGTCAGGACCGGGTCCAGAGTCAATTTAAAGCATCCTTCACTGACAGGTAGCTTATATATAGACATGCTTCTTTCACAACCCATGATTGTGGGCTTTAACTTCTCTTTTGTTCATTTCCCCTACCTGGGTCAGTCAGAGTGTCTCTCCCCAGCCTCGGTTTAACCCTTCCATGTATGTGGGGTTTCTGATGCATCTGTCCTTTGCCAGATTATATTGTCTCAAGACCCAGCAGATGTGGAGAGCGAGGAAGTAGCTCATCCATTTTTCTCCTAGATCCAGGGAAGAGTGCTGGGGGAGTAGTTGCCTAGTGGCACCTTTTTTTTTTAAATTTTATTGGGGGCTCTTACAGCTACTACAACATTCAGTACATCATTTTTATCAAGCACATTTGCACACACGTTTCCACATACATTTCCCAACATTTTCCACTTGAGCCCTTGATACAAGCTCCTCTTTTAAAAAAAAAAAACACCTCCCCTTTCCCCTCCCCCCCTTTTTTTAATGAATCATTTTATTGGGGGGCCCCTACAACTCCCATCACAATCCCTAACAACATCAGTTGTGTGCAGGCCACTTTTACACACCCATTAGTGGCACCTTTTTGGACCCTCCAGGTAAGCACCACTTTTCTGGGTATCCCTGTGTGAGTACCCTCCTCTAAATAGCCAGTCTCCGTCTGACGTAGCCGTTTCACCTGCCTGAAAGCTTCAGGATGCAAGCATTTGAGAGCTTTGCCTGGAGAGGTGGGTTGTAGAGTATCAGGCTGCAATGCCATTTGTAATGCCAGAAGCCTTCTCTCTTTTTTTAAACATCCATTTTTCTGTTGATGATAATATGCACAATAACACAGCAATCCAAGAATTTCAACACGTGCCATTCAGTGCCATTGATTGCATTCTTCGAGTAGTTTCACAACCATTCTCACCCTACTTTGTTGAGTTTTTCTTTCTTTGTTAACATAAACTCATTTGGGGGGAACTAAATCCATAAATAAAATAAAACGTTTCGTATACATGAAAACTAATGCTCAGAGGACTATTTGTAGCAGTAAACTCACACATTTAAAAAAGTATAAAGAATCAAAACCAACATTTAATTCAACATCTCCAACAGAAAATGAACAAAATCATAAACATGGACATAATAAAGATAGGAGCAGAAATAAATAAAAGATGAAACAGAAAAATAATAGAGTCAACTAGAGAAGAAATTGATTCTTTGAACTGGTTAATAAAATTCATAAACCACTGTGAACTTCAACAACAAGAAACCAGAAGAAGATGCAAACAATATAAATAAGAAATTAAAGAGGTGTTGTCACAATAGACTCACCAGGAATAAAAAAGAAAGCATAATACTATGGAGAATTGCACTTTAACGAATTTGAAAAAGTAGAAGAAATAGACATGTCTAAAAAGAAATAGTGGTTATATATTGGACTGCTAACCACACAGTGAAAGAGCAGACATCGTACTCTGAGTTACTATTTCAGAAACGCACAGATTACTATGTATTAGGCTCAATTCTTAGCAGTAAGTAGAGTGTGACCCAAACTAACACAATTTGAAGTAGAAAATTTCAAGAGACACATCCCAGTAGGAGAAATCTACAGTTCATTTTTAAAAATTCCAACAAGAAAATTACCTGGACCAGAAGCATTCACTGGCAAAAACTACCAAACATTGAGAGAAGACTCAACACCAAGTCTACTGAAATGATTCCAGAGAATCAGACAATGAAATATTTTCAAACATGTTTTATAAGGAAACATTAACCTGAAACAAAAACCAGAAATGCACTACTAAAACATGAAATTAGACCAATGTTTCTCATTAATATACACGTGAAATTCTCAACAAAATTTTATCTAATGAATCTATAAAACTATGTGTATACTACATTACAACAAAGTGTGTTTCATACCAGTAAACAAGGATGGTTGATGCTAGAAACAACTAACACATGTCACCACATTAATAAAACATAAAAGAATGATGCAATCGTACCAATTGATGAAAATGGGTAAAATCCACTACTCATTCTTGATAAAAACAGCAAAATAAGTACAGATAGGAAATCTCTCAACATAACTAAAAGTATATAGACAAAACCAGAAGTCAACATTATTCTCAATAGTGAGGGATTAAAATCATTCTCCCTGTAAACAGGAATCAGAGGAGCAAGTCTTTATTAACATACCTATTCAATATTATATAGGAGTCATAGCCATGGATTGCAAGAAAGGGAAATAAAGTGCAAATTGACAAAGAAAAAATAAACTCTCAGTTTGCAGGTAATACAATCCTATATATGAAAAATCCCAGAGACTCAACAAGAAAATTATTGGAACTAATAAAAAGATTCAGCAAGCTGGTAAGGTAAAAGACCAACAAATAAACGTCAGTAGGATCCCTTTACACAAGCAAAGAGAACTCTGAGAAGAAAATTAAAAAACAATACCATTTACACTAACCACACAAAGATAAATTTACTTAGAAATAAATCTAACCAGGAAAGCAAAAGACTTATGCAATGAAAATGGCAAAACACTACTGCAATAAACGAAATGAGAAACCCAGAGATGGAAGGATATACCATAGTCAAGAAGGACAGTTAACATTGTGGAAATATCTTATTACTCACAGAGATCTACAGAGATATCTATAGATATAGCACCATAAAACTGGCTTTCTATTTTCTAAACCTTCACTTAATTCACAATAAAATGTTAAGAAAGAAAAGGAAGAGGGAAGGAAGGGGGGAAAGTAGGAAAGAGAGAGTTTTTCTAAACAGAATTACATCCACTTGTATTGGGCTTTAACTCCAACCATATTTTCAGGAACAGGTGAGAGAGGGGACACAGTTTAATCTATAGCAGCTTCTTTTCTCATTTACTTATAGGCCCTGGGAAACCACTATCACCCGTACAAATGCCGATGACTCCAAATTCATCTTTATCTTTGTTCTCTCCTCTCCAGTGATTTCAAGAACATGTTCACTGGGATCTCTCACAGACTTCCCAATCTACCTTCCCCAAGCAAAAATCATTCCTTTCATGCCTCCTTCCTGCTTCCTCAATCACCTTCTCCATGACCTTGACTAGTTCCTAGAAGCTTAGGAGTTGATTCTCCTTCTGGACTCTGCAATCTTAGCATCTCTTGGGTCTAGCACACAAATTCTATAGCTTTCATACATGGAACTCTCTTCTGATGGTTCACCTTGACCATCAATAATCTCATTCTTTTATTATTGCTCTATTCCATAGTCTATGTCTGAAGAGGTTTTTTTCAGCCCAGCTCTGGTGTTATCACTCCACACTTCTCTGATCTTTCTTTTTGGGAGAATATTTGGTGCCCTGAATTTGAGGTCAACATTTACCTCGTACCACAAACACCACATTTGTCTACTGTAGGCCCTTTCATATGCTACATTTTCTCACCTCTGTAGGACTTTGCTTATGTACCCTTCTACCTGGGGTGCCCCTTCTCCCCTCAACTGCCTAGTTAATTCTCACCCATTTTCACCTAGGCCAATGGTTCTCAACCATACTAATGCTGTAACCTTTTAATACAGTTCCTTATGTTGTGGTGACACCCCCCCCCCTAAAATTCTTTTTGTTGCTACTTTATAACTGCAATTTTGCTATTGTTGTGAATCAGGTGACCTGTGAAAGGGTCGTTCAACCCCCAAAAGGGTTGCAGCCCACAGATTGAGAACCATTGACTTAGGCTATGTGAGATTCTTCCCCTGTAGAGCTGTCCAGAACATTCTGTTCATTCAGACAACAGCAACACTATCGGTCATATCTAAAAATGTGCAGGCAGCAGAAGACGGACTGTATGTCTCAAATGCCTAAAAATTAAACACTTATGTGGATCAAAAGTTGTCTCTAAAAGAACAACAATCCAAAATAACCAAAACCCTACAGACGTCCAAAACATTTTCTCAGGAATGACATATCAGTGATATGATTCTTTTGTATAAAATGCCATTTTCTTACTCAATGAAGTAGTTACTAAGTCAGTTAATAAAATGTCTAATAAATAAGTGTCAAATATAAATAAACTGTGCAGATAATAAAGCCATACAAGGTTTCTGCAATACAATATGACTTTATAGTCTAAGCCTTGGTTACTCACCCACAAGACCTTCATTTTCCTCATTGGTCTAGGTAAAACGGTGGGAAAAGATAATGATTATCTGATGTGATTCAGCTCTAAGTGATTGCTAAGAGGATTAATTGTGATTGTTATCTTGCTCAATATAAAATCAACCATTTCAAATACAGGAAGAGAGGATTTTACTACCCAAATGACAAAGGAGCCCACAGGATGCACTATACTCCTGAACTATATAACACATTAATTTACCTAATAAATTCCATAATCCTGAGTATTATCTGTGCTTTCTCTATGACGCTGGCAGTGAATTATGGAACTTAGTTGGAATGTAGAGGGTGCAGAGATGCTTGCAGTGTCTGGTAGATTTCGTGCATTGTTATCTTTTAATTCTTGAAAATAGGCTCTGCCCAGGACAGCTAAAGAGGAAATAGGTCTTTAAAATACAGAGCTTTATTTATAAAACAAAAGCGGGTTCTCCCTATCTATGAAAAATACTGATGTTTCAATAGTGTAATCTCAAAGTAAGAGACCAGGTTTGATTCTTGGCCAAGGGAACAGAGAAATTTTTTCAAATTAATTTAGCCTGAGGTGTTTATGAAGTAATATTTATTGCTGTGGATTCAAAAGAAATGTTTAATGTAGTTGCTTCAAGGGTTTACAATATTAAAATGTCAGCAAGATGGTTTTAAGCCAGAATTTAGGAAATGTTCCTTACTGGATTCAGTAAAGTATTTTTCTTGATGGTTTCCCTAAATCTCTTGGCCCCAAATGCAAAGAGCTGGCAAGTCTGACATGTGTATACTCTTAGCTCTCACCACTTCAGTGCTATCAAGTAGATTCTGCTTCCCAGGAACCCTCGAGGGCAAGGAAGACTTGCCCCTGTGGGTTTCTCTTTATGGGGCCAGGAAGTCTCGGAGGAGCCCTGGCTCTGAGTTGGGCTGCCAACCACAGAGTCAGCAGTTCAAACACACCAGCTGCTTGGTGGGAGAAAGATGAACCTTTTCTATTCCCTGGAAGATTTCCAGTCTTCCAACCTGCAGAGGCAGTTCTACTCTCTCAAATAGGGTCACTGCATTGAATTGATTTGATGCTCATTAGTTTTCAGTGAGATGTAAAAAAGATAAATGATTATTCAAAACAATACATACCTTCTATTGAGGGCCAATGAGACCTGGCGCCCTGTAATTAGTTAGGCTCTTGGCTGCTAATTGAAAAGTTGGTGGTTTCAACTCACCGACAGGCTCTGCAGGAGACAGTTCTGATGATCTTGCTTCAGAAAGGTAACAGTTCAGAAAACCGTAAAGGAAAGGTCTGCGCCATATGGGGTTGCTATGAAGTGGAATCAAGTAACTGCACAGCACCCAGCCACAACACTGTAGCGCCCCCATCATACTGTCTATGTATTGCAACATCTTACACAGCAAATGGTTCTATTACATGCATTCATGTGGCTTTTTGAGCATATTTATGAGACGAGGCCAAAAACTAGACTTAACTTTTGTTTTCCTTTTGACATTTCTCACCTGTCATGATACTGCAATAAGTCTTATAAGAATATTTTTCATGGGGTTTTTACAAAGTAGAATAATGTGTTTTAAAAAGTCAAGATTCTATACTATACATTCCACATGACCACCATCCTCTCTTCCTGCTACTCGCAGACCCTTACTTGAAGGCTAGAAAGGGTTGTCTTTGAATGCTTAAAGAAATGGGTGAAGGTAAGTGCTTAAATGTTTATGGTCCAAGTAAGAATTTTTTTTTTCATTTCTTTTATCTTTTGAGGAGCAGGAACATGAATCTCAGAAGTTGTAAGCATCTATGGGTGAATCATTATTCTATTATTGCTAAATGGTAAAAGTTTAATTTTACCCTGTGTCCCTTTTTTTCTGGTCACAGAGACAGGGACCTATAAACACGTACGAAGATCCTCAAATGGCCTATGGTTTCCAGTCCAGTCATCTCCAACAAAGAACTTGCAATCCTTTTTGGGATGAGATGACCATTCAGGAAGTTCCCACTGGTCTTGAACACTGCGGCTCAGGTAGGATCGTAAACAAAGGCTGAGAATGCAGATAAAGTAGAAGGATGATGGAATTTGATAGGGCTACATTCTCTGAAATACTCAATCCAAAAGTGCAGCTGACGTGGTTTATGGTAGTATGAACCCTAATGTTCTCAAATGAACAGTTCCAGGGCTTCTCACTAATTTGGGGTTGTTTGTTTGCCAACGATAGGAAGAAGGCTAAATTCCAAAAATGGGTCCAAGAGAGTTTGCATTACAACTAATGGGAAAGGTCTTTATCTCATAAATAATTATAGCAGTTACACATTTCCTGACATCAGTTTCTCTCTGGCTGTTGACACACAGCCCTAACAGTTTTCAGTGTAGGGTATGAACTATATAAAAATGATAACAACTGGGTGTTAGTTAGTTAACCTTCTGAAAGAACATACTTTCTGTAATTCATTTTCTTTTTTCCCATTAATCTCTGGCTTTCTGCCCACGTTCACTTGCTTTTGACTTCTATCTCTATCCACCCCACTCATGGAAATGCCTAGCGTTTGCTCAGCTCTTTCCTTCTGTTTCCCTTCACGAACTGGCTGTAGTGCTGCCCTCTGGTGAACAGGAAAGTCTAGAGGGCTCTTAACATAAGGAATCCACTCTCCCAAGGGAACAGAGAAGGCTGAAGTTCTTTACTACGTTCTGTTTCGTGAGTCACTCTGCTCCCAAAGGATCTACTAGTCTTTGTTTATCTGTTAGCTTTTTTCCTTTTTAATACAAAAGCTGAATCTTGAATTTGAAAATTCCAAAGTGATTCAAATTTTCATGAAATCGTGTTATGATAATACACCCAAGAAACAGAAGGCCAGTTAACATTGGTGTTTCTCCAAGAATGGCTTCTCAGCATGGGAAATAGCCTTACTAGTCCCTGTTGCAAGCACATAATATTGAGAAATTACATGAGAGGAAAAATCACTGGACTCAAATTAATATTCACCTTTTTCATTGTGTCTTTTTTAACCCATAAAACTCAATGGGCAACTACCTAATAAGAGTGATGGAAGAAAGTCAATATTTACTTTACTGTCTGCATTATCTTTCACACAGCTAAGTGGAGAAGCAGGATAATACACTATAGCCCTTGAATAGATGGAGGCAGGCTTTCATTTTCCCAGTTGTCTGGTTCTACTTTGGGGCAAGATGAAATCAGTTGCTGTGTTTCATGTTCCCTTGATCCATCAGCCTTTGAATTTGAGGGGTTCTGTGTCAGCAGACTGGATGGCAGAGATAACATTTATGCTGTGACTTATTAAGAAGACATTTTCTGCTTTACACCTCCGTTCCTCCAAGCATGTATACAAATGTCTCAGCTGTCTACTCACTTTACAAATTGGCCAGGAGAATTCTGCACCTGTTCCTAGGTCAGACTTCCACGATCTAAAATTTGAAAACATTAAAAAAGCTATCCTTCTATCCTTGGACAAAAAAGATTTTTATTTACATAAGAAAATAGTTAAATGGCTATTTTTTAAAAATGGCTGTTTTTATCTTTCTGTATTTGTATTACTTTTGAGTCCTCTAAAGCTATAAATCCTGGCCCTCACAGAGCACAAAGACTAGAGCTGCGTTGCCTCAGCATCGTCGGCTCTGGATGGCACTTTTGCTGCTGACTTCTGAGCAGCTGAGGACATACTCACACTTGCCTATTGCCTCAAGGCCAGAATATCTCTTTTTCATACTTAGTGCACATTATCCTGCTCTTTACTTAGCTGAGAAGTATCTCTACTCCTAAGTGGATCTGGTTTTCCATTCCCCTCCAAAGCAAGGTTTTCAAAAGTTAGATGTGTTTGTTTGTTTGTTTGTTTGTTTCAAGGTCCACATAACAATGTCTGTGAAGTATGTGGATAGAAATGCTTCAAAATGCAAGGACTTAGTATAACACCATCCCCCCCCCCAATTTACATTATTAGTACAAGGAGGGAGTGGGGTTTTCCAAGCAAGAGTTGATGGGGAGGTGTGGGCATATAGTAACTGTTCTCAGGTTGCCCTTACATGACCATCCATTCCAGTTTAGGAATGCAAGACAGCCTCCATGAGATAGGACCCCGCCATTTGGTGGAAATCTCTTCACAAACATGAATGTTAGATCTCCCTCTCTCCTAGGTTCCCTCTAATGAAAATACCTGGCCAGAACTCTAAGCATTTCCAGCCCTTTCTTTGTTTTTTGAGCTCTCTAGACGAAAGGGCTACAGGAACATTTCTGGGCTGTGGTCCAGTTCTGCTCAGTGATGGGTGTTTGGAAAGTGATTGTGGGGTTGTTGGGAAGGGAGATGAAGACATGGACCCACCAATGAGTTCTCCAGCTGCAGTACATTTCCTTGGAGATGTGTTAAGCAAAAAGAAAGGGAGGGGGGGGGATCTTTTTTTCTCATTGTCTTTAATCCTATTTATAACTTCAGTTTCCTTCCTGTCCTCAGTCTCAGGGCCACTCCCCACCCCTGCTTTTGCCTCTCTTATCTGCTCTCAGAGGGATGAATGAAGTCCTTTTTCAAAAGAGGACACATCTGCCAGTAACTGGAATGCCAATGGGAGGGGCCATTGAAGAACTCACACTCCCTCATGGGAGCTTTCATCTGCGTGTGGATCTTCTTCACAGGGGCGTAGAGATGGAGGGTGTGTGTGTGCAGAGGTGGAAGGGGTAAGGGAGCAAGAGAAGAGATGAGGCAGGGAAAACATGAATGTGGTAAAGCCTTACCAGGAAATAGAGAGAGGATATTTGATCATCTAGAAGTGTGTAGAACCCGTTGGGCAGAATAGATATAAAAGAAAGGAAAAAAATGCTAATGTGTGGAAACGGAGAGAAAAAGCAGGTGAGTAGTTGAGAGGTTTTAGAGAATGTGAAATGAAAGATGAATGAAGAGAGGAAAAGATGCGGGGAGCCCAGAAAAAGACAAGGCAAGAAGAGGAGGGGAACATGCCATTGAAAGAGAAAAATAGATGACTCTGAGGACATTAACTATGCAGCTAAAAAGGGAAGCCACATTTGCATGCAATTGCCTGTGCAGCTGTACATTTCTTCACGACAATCTTGTAGTCATCATTTTCTTTCATTTCTCCCTCCTCCCCTTGGCTGCTTCCCCTCCTCCCAATCAGCCTGGAGCTATTAGTGAGAACCAATGGGGACCGAGGAACTGGTGTTCAGCATGAATGAATGGGCCCTTTCTGTCTCTGCTTCTCATCATCTCACTGTCGGGGAGCCTTGTGAATCAATGGAGCCCGTCACCCAGGACACGTCTGAAATGTCTGTTGCTGTTTATAGTCTCTCTGGAGTGGAGCCCACTGACCTTCCTCTCATCTGCCCCTCAAATTCAATCTTTTCTTTCCATCTTCATAGACTTAAAAAAAAAGTTCAGTCTTTGGGTTCTTTTATCTAAGAAGTCATGAGCATTTTACTGACATTAGCGATTATGACTAATTCCTATGTATTACCCCATGGAGAAAGGCTGCGGCAGATAGGAAAGAGAGAATTGGGTCTCGGAGGGTTCCCAGAACGAGTCGGAACCATGGTATGCCTGTATTTGAACTAGTAAACCCACACCTGAGACCTAACCATGCCCTGAGGCCACCTGAGCATAGGACATCCCCCTCAGTTTCCAGTTGTCCATTGTGACTTTTACTTCACTGCTATGATGATTGTGCTGATAATGTCTATCTAAAAGTAGCCTGTTGGTCACCTTTCCAGAGAGAAGAGTTGTCAAATTATTTTCTTTTTCAATCATGGATTTGCCTTCTTGTAGCAACATGAATGGGTGAGCTGTTGTGACCAAAGTACAATTTTATAAACTAATGCTTAAAGCTGGAAAGTAGTCTGCAACTAAAGGACACAGTGAGTCCAATTCACCCTCTCAGGAATGTATCTGAGACTCACTGCCATTGCCATGGCATTGCTTTACAATGCCAAAAAAAAGTGACTTTTATTGTGCAATGCATTTCCATACTGTTCCCTCTAGTTCCCATTCTTCCAGAGATAACAATGGCAAAGAATCCGGACTCCAGAACCAGACTGCCTCGGAGTTCACATCAACTCTGCCTTTGGCTGTTTGGTCTTCCACAGCTTAATCTCTGCACCTCAGTTTCCTCATCAATACAAATGATTCTCAAAATGTGGCCATCAGAGCAGCAGTAGCAACAGCAGCAGCAATTAGAAACTATTTAGAAAAACATCTTCTCAAGCCCTATCTCAGACCAACTAAATCAGTGGGTGGGGCCTCCAATCAGAGGCACTGAGACAGTGTGTTATTCTTCCCAGTTCCACTGGGTCGTTTCTGACCCATTGGGACTCTATGTACAACAAAAGGAGGCACTATCCCAGCCATGGTCACAGTGAGTGCTGTGCTTGAACCACTGTTACAGCCACTGTATCAATCCATCTCATGGAGGGGCTTCCTCTTTTTTCTCTGACTTCTACTTTAACTAGCAGGAACTGGTCTCTCCTGATAACGTACGTGTCTTAAGTGTATGAGTCAAAGTCTTACCATACTTGCTTCTAAGAAACTTTCTGGCTTTATTTATTTCAACACAGATTGGTTTATTCTTCTGCCAATCTGTGGTATAGTCAATAATCTTTACCACCAAAACTTAAGTCACCAGTTCTTCAGTCTTCTTTAATTTTTGTTCAGCTTTCCTGTGAGACCATTGAAAACACCACGGATTGGCCTCGCTTGACATGTCATCTTTGCTTTCTCACACTTTAAAAAGAGGTTTTGCAGCAGATTTGCCCAAAGCAGTATGTTACTTAATTTCCTTTTGGCTGCTTCCATGGGGGTTGATTACCGATCCAAATAAAATAAAATCCTTCACAACTTCAATGGTTTCTCTAGTGTCATGGTTTTTATTGATCCAGTTATAAGGATTGTTTTTATGCAGAGATGTAACCCATACCAAAGGATGTAGTCTTTAAAAAAATCGCTATACTTAATTAAAATAAAAGTGATACAATGAATGTCTGCCTAATACAGTAATAACTTAATTTTCATTTCATGAGGAAAAGGCAAGTTCAAGTCAATTGCCTATGGACTCAAATGACAACAATTTCAAAAATGCAATTTTTTTCTAAATGCGTGTACCAAGAAAATAACAGTGACATTCACAAAATGACTACCTATTTGGTCAGTAGTCTATTCTAAATTATACTAGGAGGGCAGTTTCCACGGTTAGCTGAACATTATATTTTGAGCTTCTGGAAAGTAGACTTCATTAGAAAAGAATACTATAACTGTTTCCAACCAAACTTTCTATGTGTGTAATTTATTCCCATTTACCAATTGGTACACATTTTGTTTCATGACATTGATAGCAGTTGCCACAATGTAAGAGTACTCTTCCAACTTCCTCCCCTTCTCATTTTCATTTGTTCTTCATTCCTAACTATTCTTGTTTTTTGGGTTGTTTGAGCTAATGCTGCCCTTTTCATCTCTTATGGTTAATTTTTCTAAGGATTATGTGCCTTCTTGGTGTTAGTGTTCATTTTATAGGTATATGTGTTAGTCCGGGTAGACTGGAGGAACAAATTCATAGACACACGAATGGATATAAGGGTAAGGTTTATATCAAAGAGGAATGGAACATTGAGAAAGCATCCCAACCCAGTCCAGTTCAAAGTTACAAGTCTGATATTAGCCCATATGCCCGATAGCAGTCTACAAAGTCTCCTATTGACTCATGAAGTCACAGGCCAGTGGGTGCAGAATCCTGGCGCTGGCAGGGATCTCCCCATGGCTCCTCCCTTCCAGGGCTCAGGGTCCATCAACAGCATCCAGTGGTGGTAGAAGCAACTCATCACCAGCAGGGGTCTCCACGTGGCTACTCCAGCTTCAGAGGACTGGTCCCATCAGGGTAAGTCTTCTCATCCGGCTCCTTTAGCTCCGCGGATACTGCCATCTTGCAGGAGCTCCTCGGATGCTGCCATCTTGTCTTGTCTGTAATTCATTGTTTCTGGGACTCACTCCCCGCACTAAGGAGATGGCTTCTCATCTCCAGGAGGGAAATACCGTGAGAGTTCCCAGAAGTCTCAGGAGAAAGCCATGCCCACACATAGGCCTCATTGGTACTCAATGGCTATCTCCAGATTAAAAGGCTAGACATCTCAATCATGAAATTGACATAAGCACATGACTACCACAGCCTATGTATTACTTGGTTGGAAGAATGGCATTGGGAGAGTTTGGTTCTAGTTCTGAAGGGTGTCTCAGAGCCAGACTTTCAGGTATTCTACTAATTTCTAGCTGACCAGTAAGCCTCTTGTCTGTTTTATGATCTTAAATTTTGTTCCATATTTTTCTCTTACTCTATCCTTGAGCTCCTATTGAGATTCTTTTCAGAGTGATGACGAGTGGAAGATCCATTCATTCTTGACACTAGTTGTTGCGATGTGTCTTTGATCCTCATGGTTCGCAGTTTGAAACCAGCAGCAGCTCTGACAGAGAGAGACTAGACTTTTTACTCCCAGAAACTGTTAACCTCCTGGAATTCCACAAGGGATCAACACTGACTTTGGTTTGCTTTTATTTCTTTGCACTAGATAGAGCACATTAAATGGTGACTTAGAAGCATTTAAGACACAAAATTCTTGAAAGTTTGACATCTTTGATCTTCATCAAGAGCTTCAAGTCTTCCTCACTTTTTACAAGGAATGTTCATTGATCTACATAGTACAGGCTGATAATGAACCCTTGCCCAATCATGTTTCTTTGTCTACCTTTGTATAGTCCAACTTCTCAGAGTATCTGCTTAGCATACAGATTGAATAAATATGGTCAAAGGAAACAACACTGACACACACCTTGTCTAATTGGAAAGCATGCAGCATCCCCTTGTTCTCTTCCATCAATTGTCTCTTGTCTAATACAGGTTCTCTATCCTTACAGTTAAGTGTTCTGGAATTCTTCACAATGTCAACCATAATTTGGTGTGATGCACACATTTGTATTGTGGTGATTCACATAATTTCCTTTTCATAATCAATAAAATGCAAATAACCATCTCTCTGGTATTCTGTGCTTGCAGCCACGATCCATCTGATGTCAACCATGATATTCCTTCCTCCATGTCCTCTTCTGAATCCAACTTGAATTTCTTGTAGTGTTGTGTCCATTTAGGCCTAGAAGCATTTCTTTTTCTAATCACCTATTGGGGGCTCTTACAGCTCTTATCACAATCCATCCATGTGTCAAGCACTTTTGTACATATGTTGCCATTATCATTTCTTATTACAACCATTTTTAAATTACCTTCAGAAAACATTTATTTGCTTATAATATTGAAGATATTATTCAGCAATTTCCACATTCTGTTCTATTCAGGGGTTCAAGAATGGCAGTACAGGGCTGAGCCCCGGTGGCGTGGTGGTTGTGCGCGGGACTGCGGCCCACTGGGACGGAGGTTCAATTCCAGCAGTGGGGCTGGGCCTCCTACTCCCACCACCGGAGAGCAGTGATGCCCCCCCAAAAAAAGAAAACAAAAAAAACAAAACAAAAAAGAATGACAGTACAAAGTTTATACAGGTGCCTAAGTAAGGATACTTTGAGAGCCAGTACATTCATGCATGGATAAATAAAAGGAGGCTTCATAAGTTTGTGGGAAATTAATTAAAAGTAATGAAATGGAATTTTTCCACAAACCTTTTGAAGCCCATATGTATATACACACACACACACACACACACACACACACACATATATATATATATATATATATATCAAGGTGAATATTGCTGCTAGTGTTCCAGTACATACATGCAAAAGCTTATTCTAAGTCAATCATGATTAAATATGTCATTGTTAAAAGTGGATAGATCTCTCTGTAACATACTTTTCATAGTCTCAGTAAAATGCCTTCAGAAATTTTACAAAAGCATATGCAAAACATTAGATTCTTCTTAGTGATATGCAGATCGAAAGAAGAATTATATATAATCTCATCCCAGCATTAATAGCAAACTTAAAGCAAACAGAAAAGAAAATTACTGGGGAGGGTGTGGAGAGACTGGAACCCTCATGTGTTCCGAGGAATATAAAATGGTGCAACCACTGTAGAAAAGAGTAAGGCAGCCCCTTGGAAAGTCGGAATTAGAAATACCATGTGAGCCGGCAACCCCCTTCTTAGCATGTATCGTAGATCATTAAGAGCCCTGACACAAATGAACACCCATGGTTATCGTGACACTCTTGATGATAGCAACAATATGGAAAGAACCCAATGCCCATCAATGAAGTAAACACAATGAAATAATATACAGAAAGAATAATGACAAGTCTGACTGACACCTCATAACATGGATGAATCTGGAGAATTATATGCTGAGTGAAAAAAAATGAATCACAGAGGGATAAATATTGTCTGAGACAATTATTATTTTTTTTGGGGGGGGGCATCATTGCTCTCCGGTGGTGGGAGGAGGAGGACCAGCCCCACTGCTGGAATTGAACCTCCCTCCCAGTGGGCCGCAGTCCCGCGCACAACCACTAGGCCACCGGGGCTCAGCCCCGAGACAATTATTATTAAGTAGTCGAGAAAAGGTTTGCACTAAAAGACAAATGCTTTGATAGTTACCTAGAAGGGAAGGGGAGGGCGGCCACATACTAACTCGAGGGGCGACGCATATTAACTTGGAGGAAAAGGGGGCCAATATAAAGGAAAGATGATGGAGGCAGAAAAAGACACAGGAAGGAGTACAAAGGTTAAGAGCAACAGATGTTAAATGTTGTCTTACGCAATATGGGTGATTCATGAATAGATGTAAGAATAGACCCTTGAGCTGAGAAGTTGTGGGAGGCAGAGTAATACTACCACCATGAAAAATACAGGCTTGACAGGGCATGTCTACATGTATATTTACCTATTCTATAAATATAACTGTGCATATAGTAGAACCTACAGGGGTTACTTTATGCAAACTTCTTAGCCATCATGAAACAACTTGAGGGAGCGAGTGCCCGGGCCTGGGGTCTCTAAGACCAAGTCTCCAGGAGTACCAAGATAGTTGGCACAACATAATCCACCAAGAGAATGTTCAGCATCCTAGTTGGATGAGTACTGACCAGCACTAGTACTAGTCTTAACAGTTTGTGAGCAGTAATTTAAGTAACAACTATTGGCCTCTCCTGTCTGGAGCAAGGTGAGTGAAGAAAATCAAAGATCTTTGAGCATATTTTGTCTGATGGGGTAATGGACCTCACAAACATTGGTCTCCAAAACCTCAAAACAAGAAAAACCAGAGCATGCCTGACTCCCACTACCAAAGTTTCTGAAAGGAATCATACTGGACGGCCAAGGATGGAGCGGGAGACAAATACGGAACCAAACTCAGAAAAAGATCCAAGAAACTTTTGAAACCTGGAGACGATGGTCCTTAGTTATCCTTCAGGTGTGGAACTGACGTCACCCCTTGACTCAACTTTCAATTAAACAATAAACTGATACATAAGGGGAACAATATGCTGAGCCCTGGTGGCATCATGGTTGAGTGCAGGACAGCAGTCCACTGGCTTGGCAGTTCAAATCCAGTAGAAGCTCTCCAGGAGCAAGGCTGGGCCTCCCACTCCCACCAGAGGGCAGTGATGCCAAAAAAAAAGGGGGGGAGGACAATAACATTATGGAAGTATGCACGTCTTAGAATAATCATTTAAGATAAAAAAGGCAGCATTTACCCAGGAATAAAGTTTGGGGATTATTTACAGGGCTCAGAAGGAATGAAAACTTGACGTGGAAAACATAAGTGAGAAAAGTGTTGCTACATTATGGGGTTGCAATGAATAATATGAGTAAAATGTATGAATTGTTAAATGGAAAACTGAGCTGTTTTTTAAACCTTTACCTAATTCTCAATAAACCATTAAAACCAAAACCCAAATGAAAATCAGCAGTAGCTCCCAAATGGCTCTATTAGACCATTTAATTCAAGGCAGAGATTTCATCTCAGGTGGTTATGGCTGCTGTTTTTGGAATTCCAAAGGGGTAGTATTGATTGCTTTTTTTTCCTGAAGGACACAGGATGGCAATGGACAGTTATTATTAAAAATTTTAAGAAAATTGAAAGTTGTATTGTAGAGGGAAAAGGACAGGAGGTTTGCTTTTCCTTTTTTATCATGACAATGGATTTGCTCAATTTTGAGAGTAGCAAGGGCTGTTTTATGATCATTTCACTGGAAAACCTTACCCAATACAACCTACAGCCCTCATCTCACCCCCCAACTTCTTTTTATTTCCATGGACATTACACAGGAACACTAATTGAATACCTCAAGGATTCTAAAACTTCAATTTTAATGTGATGTGAATCAGAGACTACAGAATTCATTGGGGAGGGGTTAGAGAGGTGGCAACATCACCTACACAAGAGCATAGACTGGAAAATATGTTGAGAAACAATAGCTTCACATTTCGACATTGTTGTTTAATAGATATTCTTATGATTTTGTAGCAATACTTTCTGACTTACTCTAATAATGTGTGTGTTGAGGGAAGTTGAATCTATTCCACCTCATAGCAAAGGAGCGGAGTAAAACCTAACTGTCCCATTGGGATTTCTTGACTGTCATTCTTACAAAAGTAGATAACAAGATCTTTTCCCTAAAGGAATCTCTGGGTGGGTTTGAACTGCTAACCTTTTGGTTGGCAGTAGAACACTTATGTGTGTGTGTGTGTACATACATGCACATTCATCCGTGCATATTGCAATTCTTACATCTTTCTCCCTCAAAACTCTAACTGCCGTTGAGTTGAATCTAAATTATAGTGAACCTATAGGACTGGTCTCAGGGGTCCAAGACTTGATGGGAGTAGAACGCCTCCTGTTCCTCCCGCAGACAGGCTGGTGAGTGAGAATGGCTGAGCTTGCAGTTAGCAGCTCCGGACAACACCAGGGCTCCCTTTTATCTATGTATCTGAACTGTCAGCTCTCTGATTTAACAGGGCTGTCACTTAGCAAACTTGATATAAAGGTTTTCTGTGAAAATTCATTGTTCTGAAGCTTCCAAGAGTCAAAAGAAGTATGGGTATCATTGAATCTGAAAGATGCCCCTTATCTAGTTAAGCACCTTCCATGAATTCTGAGATTAGGGAAGAAAGGGATCGACTTGATCCTTGTCTATAAACTATTTAAGTGTGCAGACTGGGGTATATTTGCATGAAAGAGCAAATGCTTCCTATAGGAGACATTACACCAATGTACAGGATAAAAATTGTCAGTGTAAGTGTATGGCTTTGGATTTTAGAATTTAGATTTTCTAGAATAAATTTACTAGTAAGATGGCAGGCCTGAGGAATGTCTTCCCTAGATAAACATTGGGAGTTCAAGTGGGAGATATGTGGAGTGCTCGAGTTCATGGTCTCTCCTGGGGTTTTTTCAGATGGCTGGGCGGCTGGGGCAGATCAACCTGGGCCAATGTTTGGAAAGGCTATCGACAAGCAGGTGGGAAGTTTCAGTAGGAAAAACAGATGCCTCTAATTTGGCTTTTAAGTGTTGAGAAAGTTGAGGGACTGCCAGGGAGACTTATTAAATGGAGATTCACCTTGCTCTGAAATGTTTATTCTCATAGCAGGTTTGTTCTTTCAACTGATCAGTGTAGATAGTACTATGTGGTTTTTTTTTTAAACCACGTTTTTCCACACTGACTGCTCCACATGGCCGTTCCTTTGTCAGTGAGGGTGTGCTTTCCTTTTCCAGGACTGTATCACGTTCTTTGTCCTCTGAAACTGAGCTGTTCTTGCATGTGGTTCTGGGATATAGTTATATGGACAGCTCTTCTCAGAAAGCTATCCAAAGGAGATATATTGGGAAGGCTGCCAGGACAGGCCAAGCTCAGGATTTTATATTTTAAGCTCAATGTAAGAACCACCTTAGGTTTTCAACACAATTCTAAATGTTCAGAAGAAACTAATGTGCAAGAATTATATAGAAAAGGAAGCTTTTTTTTTTTAAGTAAAGACAGTTTGGGTACTCAGGGAGATGGGTAAATTTCAACCTCTTCAGATTCTGACTGGCTAGCCGTTACGTTTGAGAAGAAAGTAACCGTTACCCTGTCTCAGGTTTGGGAGGATTGCAGAAGAGCTTAGCTGTCTAGAAGCTATTCCGGAGGGGCAGGGCGGGTGGGGGCAGCTCTGAGCTTGCTTCACAGAGTACAGCTCTCTGGTCCCATCACTGAATAAACAGGCTGCCAGACCATCTACCCTGGAGGAAGGAGGAAGGAAGGCCTGGCTGCCAAAGCCCAGCAGTAAGGAGGGGATCCCTTACCCAAGGACTCTCCCACCTACTTGCTTTGCCTTGCTGTTTTTCTGAGTGTGATAGCACCATATGGACCGAATTAACCAGGGTGACATTGTCTCATTCTCTGTTTTCCTAACTTCATCACTTTTGACACCTTTCAAGCCTACTCTCTCTTGATGACAACTTTTTGTGCAAGTTTTTTGGGCGTTCTGGCCAAGCAAAGGCTTTAGCATAGTATGACAGAGCAAGGGCATAACAGGGGTGGGTAGCGCTGCCAGCTACAAACCCTGTTTCTTGGATTGAGTTCTCTGAGCTTCAAAGAGTTCTTGTGCCCGTTGGCATGACTGTGGTCTGTGCTAACTCACAGCAAGTGAGCAGTTAATGGAATGGACGGTTGCCAGCGCTGCACCATCCTTAGAGTTGCTGGCATGTTCAAAGCCATTGTCTTGGCTACTGTGTATTTTCAGTGCTTTGCATCCTAGATAGCTCATCCCCCTGCATTATCGTCCACAACTTTCTCCACGATCCGTGGCTATTTTTCAGAAGTAGATCACCAGACCTTTCTTCTTAGTCTGTCTTAGTTGGGAAGCGCTGCTGAAGCCAGTTCCCAAAGGCACTTGAAACACCCACCGCCCACCGGTAGCACAGCCTTCAAGACCTGCCACTGCAGTATGAGGACAACTTGTCCGAGGGCGCTGGTGGTTGTGGCCGTGAAATGGGTCATCTACTTAAAAGGGCAGGCCTGTGACACGTGACCAGTGACTGCTACCTTCCCTTCTTTTTGCCCCCAGCTTTGAAGGTGAGTTGAGATGAGCTAAAGAAACTAGAACCCTACGCTCATCTAATGAGTCTTGCCCAGTCTCTCCTTGCTCACGGCCAAGTCCCTGAGACCTGCCCATTTTGCCCGTTTCTGTGTCTCAGAAATGATTCGGGCAGTCCTGGGAAGGCTGTGAAGTTCTTTACACACAGAGACCCTCTTTCCCGTACTGTGGGAAAGGAGGGAACCCAGGAGGCGGTGGAGCCCTGAGGCCGCCCAGCTAGCAGAGCTACAATTAGAAACAAGTATTCCCTTGAAGGGAGTTTCTTGCTGCCTCCCCCCCCCCCCCCCCCCCCCCCCC
>PVJH01009875.1:0-76561 GCA_004026705.1 Nesogale talazaci | reverse complement strand
GGCTCTGTCACCGGTGCATAGGAAGCTGGGCACCATGCCAGATCCACCTTGGGCTCTGTGGTCAGAGAGGGCCAGCCCTTTGATCCACCTTTCATCAGGCAGTATCACCCCAGTTCCCTAACGTGGCCCCATGGTTTCATCCATGTTTGTTCTGGGGCCTGGGACCGTGAAGTGGCTCCCTGCCTGCTTTTAATCTGGCAGACCACATGCTCCCACAAAAGAGGTCAGCTGTTACTCTCTCCAGAGCTTTTAAAAACGTTTTCCATTTGGGATCCCTTTTTACCTGAGAAATTCGCAGCACTGGCAAGCGCTGCCAGAAACACCTCAGAGTCGTGCGTTCGATTCTTTTTTTTTTCTTTTAGTCACTTCGCTGGGAACTCGTACAACTCGAATCACAATCCATCCATCCATCCATCCATTGTTTTGGTTTTTGGTTTTTGGTGTTTTTTTTTTGGGGGGGGGGAGGGGCATCACTGCTCTCTGGTGGTAGGAGTAAGAGGCCCAGCCCCACTGCTGGAATTGAACCTCCATCCCAGTGGGCCGCAGTCCCGCACACAACCACTATGCCACCGGGGCTCAGCCCCCATCCATCCATTGTGTCAAGCACATTTGTACATTTCTGGCCATCGTCCTTCTCAAAACATTTGCTTTCCACTTGAGCCTTTGGTACCAGCTCCTCATTTTACCACTCCCTCCTCAAGTCCGAGCCCTCATGAACCCTTGATAATTTATAAATTATTATTTTGTCATATCTTAACTTTCTGACATCTCCCTTCACCCACTTTTCTGTTGTCCATCCCCCAGGGAGGGGGGTATATGTAGATCCATGTAATTGGGTCCCCCTTTCTAGCCCACCTTCCCTCCACCCTCTCTGCATTTCCACTCTCATCACCAGTCCTAAGGGATTCATCTGTCCTGCATTCCCTATTTCCAGCTCTTATCTATAGCAGTGTACAGTGCATTCGATTTTGAATGAACATTTGTTCGTTGTGCACTCATAAACCTTCCATGGGTGCCACATCTTTTACATCTTCAACAGTTGGTTATGCCACCAGCGTGGCGTCAAGGCCCACAGTTTAAGAGTCTTGGCTGTAGATCACCTCAGACTTCTCTGGCCCTGCAAACCTCATACAGAGCTTGAGCAAGTTTCCCTCCCCTATTTGCGCTCCATCCACTTTAACTCATACCAAACTCTCTTCTTTCCTAAGGGGATCTTTCTGATCACCCCCTCTGAGATGTGCTCACTCTTGGTCCCCCAGCCAGGCGAGAAGCAGTCCCTCCGATTATCTAGGCCACTGGTGGGTTTACGTGTGCTTGATGGCATGAGAATGGGAGTGGCCAAGAGAGGGTACAGGTCTTTATCCCTCAGTAGCAGACAGCCTCATTGCTGGAGACTGGGCCAAGCAAGGACCTCCAGCTTCCACAAGAGGGAGTTCAGGAAAGCCTCAAGTTGTCCCACCCAAAGGAAATCAGTGTGAATGCTCAGAAGGCTGTTTCTTTCCTGACAGAGTAGTTGATCGAGATGTCCCCGAAGACCCCTGCCACCTCTGACCCGTGACTCGCTCTCAACACACCCTCTCCAAGTCATCTGGATTTCCTTTAGAGGCAGCTTCTCGGCCCTGGCCCTTTCACACCTCTGCCCTGGACTCCATCAAGACTTGATTTTGGGGTGCTTGTGATGTCTTCAAGTCTATATAGCCTTCCTGTGGAGTAAGCCTCTGGTGACATTCTAAAGTTGATTATGGCAGAGGAAGTTAAGTTAAAAAATAATACTTTACCATTTGCTCTCCCATTTGACCCTTTTTGGAAGTTGCTTCAGCTTTTAGTAGTTTCTGCTTTCTTCTTGATGGAGGTTTTTCTAGGTTTTTGTCTTGCCGTCATCATTTATCCACTGCCTTGTTGTGTTTTCTGTGATTTTTTGTATATGAAATCCGGAAGTGGTAGATTTATAAGGACAGTACCTGGATTTCTAATTTCCTAGGAGCATGGCAAGGAATGAGGGAGGGAGTGTGGCGGGGGAGGGGTTTGGGAGCCAAAGATGAGTACAGAGAGGAAATGTTGTGAACTTGATTGTGGTGACGATTACACGAATCATCTTAATATGATTGAATGATTAAGGTGCATGAGACATGAAGTAGGTATCAATAAAACTTTTTTTTAACATTTAGAAAAGGAAACAACCTGGTAAATGGAAGGGGCTGCCTTCATTTCCACACGACTCCATTTTGCTCTGTGTTAGTCCGGGTAGACTAGAGAAGCAAATTCATAAACATGCATATGTACATAAGGGAGAGGAGGAATGGAACATTGAGAAAGCATCCCAACCCAGTCCAATCCAGGTCCATAAGTCCGATATTAGCCCATATGTCTGTCTGATACCAATCCATAAGCCCTCTTCAGACTCATGAAGCACATGCAATGACGCCACTGGATGCAGAGTGTTGTGTATCGAGTGGTGGTAGAAGCATCTCAGCACTGGCAGGGGCCTCTCTGGGCTTCTCAAGCATCTCAGCACTGGCAGGAGTCTCCATGTGGCTTTTCTGGCTCTAGAGGTCTGGTTCTATCAGGGTAAGCCCATGTGGCTTCTCCTCCAAGAAGTCTCACAGCAAGTCAGCCTTGTGTCTTATCAGTAGAGATCTCCAAGAGACTGAGCCAAGTCTCTCACCTCCAATTAGGAAATACCATGAGAGTTCCCAGAATTCTTAGGAGAAAGCCATGCCCACACAGAGGTCTCATTGGCTATCTCCAGATTGACACGCTGGACTCCACCCCTAGATTCCCCATTCTGAAAGTGATACGGCTACATGACAACCACATGCTCTGAGACCAATGGTTGCTGTGAGTCAGAACCACTCCATGGCACCTGAGAGCAACTCTAACCCTCACCTCGCTCATCAGCATCTCTGTGCTCATCACCTCAGTGAACCAGCACTGTGCTGTGGCAGGCGCTGGCCTATGAAAGTCAGTACGTTTAATGGAGAAGGAGGGAAGGAGGCTCAGTCTCCTAAATGCTCATCATGCTCAGTGGACCCAGATGCCATAAAACCTTGAATGGAGAAGGTAGCAATGGATCCCTGGGGGCAGGAAGCCTTTTCCACAACGTGGTGGCCGTGGCACTAATGCTGCAGCATTAATCCATTGAACTCAGAGCCTAGAGCAGTGCTTATCAACCTTCCTAATGCCTCGACCCTTGTTTACAGAGGTTTATGTTGTGGTAACCCCCGCCCCACACCATAAAATTATGTTCACTGCTACTGCATAACTGTAATTTTGCCACTTTTATGAATCGGGTCATTTGACCCCAAAAGGGGTCACAACCCACAGGTTGATTACCACTGGTCTAGCGCATCCTCCTGAACTGGCCACAGGGAAGGAGCTCTGACAGTGCCAAGACTAAAGGCCTTGGCTTCTAACCCGCAGGTCATTGGGGAAAAGAAATGGCACTCTGCTTCCATAGAGAGGGGCACAGTGCTGCCCTGGACTTTAGCATTGGAGGAGTCAGAAGCAGTAGCACTTTGGTGGTGTGTTAGTCTGGGTAGACTAGAGAAACAAAATTTGTAGACATGCATTTTATGAGAGAGTTGTTTTTTAAATCATTTTGTTGGGGGCTCATATAACTCTTATCACAATCAATACATACATCTATTGGATGCAAACCACATTTGTACATTTATTGCCATCATCATTCTTAAAACGTCCTCCTTCAACTTAAGCCCTTGGTATCAGCTCCTCATATTTCCCCTCCCTCCCCACTTCCCCTCCCTCATAAGCCATTGATAATTTACAAATTACCATTATTTTGTCATCCCATACACTGTATGATGTGCCCCTTCACCTACTTTCCTATTGACCGTACCCCACAGAGGAGGGTATACATAGATCCCTACATTTGGTTCCCCCTTTCTACTCCACATTCCCTCCACCCTCCAGGTATCACCACTCTCCCCACTGGTCATCTTGAAGGGAACGTCTGTCCTGAATTCCCCATGTTTCCGGCTCCTATCTGTACCAGTGTACATTCTCTGGTATAACCAGGTTTATAAGGTAGAATTCAGAGGAAGCATTTAATAACTAGAGGAAAGTTGCTTATTTCATTGTTGCCACATTGTACCTTGACTGACTTGTCTCCTCCCTGCAACCCTTCTATAAGGGGATGTCTTTTCACCTGCCGATGGGTTTTGGGTCTTCAATCTGTTTTTGCCCTCATTTATAATGATATAATTTTTAGTTTTTTGGTGCCTGATACGTTATCCCTTTGACACCTCGTGGTTATGCAGGCTGGTGTGCTTCTTCCACGTGGGCTTTGTTGCGTCTGAGCTAGATGACTGCTCATTTATTTTCAAGCCTTTAAGACCCCAGATGCTATATCTTTTGATAGCCAGGCACCATCAGCTTTCTTCACCCCTTTTGCTTATGCACATGTTTTCAGTGATTGTGCCGGGAAGGTGAGCATCATGAAATGCCAATTTAATAGAATGAAGTGTTCTTGCATTGAGGAAGTACTTGAATGGAGGTCCAATGCCTGACTTCTGTCTTGAAACTAACCCTACAAATATATGCATGTAGATCTATTTCCCCATCACCTATAAATATATTTATCTATGTACATGCCTGTATTTATACCTCTATAAATGCCCTTTAACCCCAGTTCTTTCCCCTATTTCCTTTTTCTTTCCTCTTGTCGCACTGTCATGCTCAGCCTTCATGTCGGTTTCAGTAATTTATTCTCGATTACATTACTCTTGATCAGCCCCATATCAGGCCTCTCACACCCACCTTGACACTGATTTTGAATCACTTGTTCTTCCTTTATTCCTGTCATGGTCCATACCACCTCCTTTCCCCCATCTTCCCAACTCTCATGTTTCCCCGGAACCATCAATCCTTTTGTTTTTGCCTCCAGACAGTTCATTCAGCCTATCTTATCTAAATAGACTTGCAGAAATAATAATATGTACATGAAAAAGACATTGTAAGATGAGGCAACCAAAAAAAACAAAACAAAATGATGGCAGCAACCAAAGGGGGAAAAAAAACCCCAATGTCCAGAAAAGTATATAAATAAGTAAAATAATAATAATAGCAAAATAAAATCTATAAATAATTCAAGATCTGTTTGTTGACCTCCAGGAGTGTCCCCCGGTTGAGTCCAATGGGGTGCCACACCCTGGCCTCAAGATATAGCCTCAAGAACTCCTTGCTCTGCTGCTCTGCTGTGCACCCTTAGTGTTTTGCCTTGGTGTGGTGGGGTCTGACAGGATAGAGTCCAGACCCTGCTTCTCCATTGTTGTTGCTGTAGGGCCTTGGTTAATCGAGGGATGCTGTGTTTCATCGTGAGGCCAGATATATGGTCCTGTCTGTGCATTGACCTTTCTGAGTGGGGATATCGTCCTTAAGGCTCCATGGGCCAGGAGAGTTTTATCGAGAAGGTAAGTGTATATTAAGAAAGCATCTCAACCCAATGTTGTCCAAGCCCTTAAGTCTGACGTTAGCCCCTACGTCCAACACCGATCTCTAAAGTCCTCAGGAGGAAAGCCGAATCAGTGAGCATGTCAGCATCTCAGTGCTGGCAGGGGTCTTCCCACGGCTGCTCCAGCACCCAGGTCTGCATCTGGGCAGGTCCATGTGACTTCTCCTCAGGGATGTCTCACAGGAAGTGAGCCTTGCCAGCTGAGGCAGAGAACTAGCTAAGGCAGCTACACATTGGCCACCATCAGAGAGCAAGAGACCAGACAGGTGAGGCTCACAGAGTCATTCATCTCTCTGCCCCTTCAATTAATCCCATATGTGTTCATCAGCCGGGTTGACAGAATACACCTTAACAATCACAGGTGGGAGGGCTGAGCCCCGGTGGCGTAAGTGGTTGAGTGTGGAACTGCAGCCCGTGGACTGGGCGGTTCAAATCCAGCGGCGGCTGGGTAGCGCCCACAATCACCAGAGGCAGTGATGCCCACAAAAAAACAAAACGAAACAATCACAGGTGGGTTTGCCATTTTTTGTTTTGTTGTCCTTGGCTTGGTCCTTGGGGAAAATTGTGAACCCTTCAAGCCACATTGCCATGTTTCTAATGATCCTCTGTCTGGGCAGCAGAAGCTTCAAGAGAGTTTTGCTAAAAATGTTTCTTTTGTTCCTCACAATCACCCTCAGAGGAAGGCAGGAGGGTGTTAGTTTGCTTGCTTCGTCAATAAAGAACTGTAAGGCCTAGAGAAACGCTGTGACTTGTTCACAATCAGCAAGCGCAAATCTGAGACTAAACGGGGTGTTTTCTGACTCATTCATAATTAATCCACTTGGCCATCTGACTGACTTCTTTTGTGGATTTGAGCATCAGTCCAATGTCCAGCCAACCACGTGGGAGCCACTGTCCCTTTGGAAAGCTTGGATGGATGCAGTCCCACTCAGTATCAGAAAGGTACCTGGCTTGAGTTTTGATGCTGAGCACACGTTTTGCTGACTTCTATGAGGGAGTGTTGTAGTTTCTGATAGGAAGCAGCTGAAAAGGAACTGGGTGAAGCAGCTGACTCATCCCTCCCATCCTCCAGGCAGCCCAGGCAGGCCTGCCCACCCCTACCCTTTCTGCTCATTGACAACCTTCTTCTCCTTGGAAAGCACAGGTCACATCTGGCACCACTCTGCAGGATATGCCAGACCAGCTCTGGGAAGATGTTTGTTGTTGGTTTATAGGGGAGGGAAAGGGGGGTTGAAGAGTGGGGTGGATATTGCCTTGGTTCCCCATTTGTGAGTGCCTTCCAACTTGGAAAGACAAACTTTGTGAGAGTAACTGTGCTCTGCCCAGAATGTTCCTTAATGTTCTTATCAGTGACTTCTGGGGTGGAAAGATGGAGTCTGTGGCAGTCACCCAATCTGGTGTCAATTTGAGGAGTAAGAGTTTAGGGGTGGGTCTAGCCTGTCAATCTGGAGATAGCCAATGAAACCTCCATGTAGGCATGACCTCCTGAGAATTCTGAAAAATGTGGTAATTCCTTCTTGGAGGCAGGAGACGCTGTATCTCTCTCACTCCCTGGGAGACATTGCAGCTGACAAGACACAGGGCAACATGCTGATAGACCCTGAGCCTTGGAAACTGGAGGAGCCACAGGGAGACCCCTGCCAATGCTGAGATGCTTCTACCAACACTGGATACACAAGGCTCTGAACCCACTGGTCTGTGAATTTCCTGGTTGCCATTGCACATGCTCTGTGAGTCTAAAGTAGACTTACAGATTGATATCAGACATATGGGCTAATATCGGACTTGTGACCTTAGACTGGACTGGGCTGGGCTGTTTTGTCAAGGTTCAACTGCTCTTATATATAAACAGCTTTCTTATACACCTGTCTAGAATTTGTTTCTCTATGAATTGTCAGTCTACCCAGACTAACACAGGGTCTGACACAGGAAGGGGAATCCTGAACAAGGGGGCTTCAAAAAGTTCATGGGAACATGGACTGGAGAGATGATGGGACTCTCTCATGAACTTCTGGGGAAGCCTCCTATGTGTCAGACTCAGGGGCACCCACGTGGCACATCTTCACGGTGATGAGAAGGAGCTCTAGCCAATCAGTGCATGGTGCCCAGGCCTCCTGTCTGATTTGGCAGAGTGGAAGAGTCTAAAACCTGAGGGCTGATGTTCATGTTTGAAATAATAGTCTCGGGTGTGGTGGTGAGCCACAGACAGAAACTTGAAGGAGAAGAAAGCTGCTTTTTGTTCGATTTTGTTCTGTGATAGGAGGACAGGGCCACAGAGACTCTCCCCGGTGAGGTACTATGACAGAGAGCCAAAAATGGGGTTTCTCCAATGCAGCAATGGTGGCTCTCCCTCCTTCTTGCTGGGCCCCATACCAGCACAACAATTTTCCCCTCTTGCAGCTGAAGCTTCTACCCTGGGGAAAGTTAGTTGACACCTTGTTGCTGAAGAAAAATAGCCTAGGTTTGAGACATAAACAGCCACCCACTCCCTGTCTGTCAAGAGCCAGTACCGTTTAAAATGAATGGTGGTCCTCTCTTCTCCTCCTCCTCCCACCCCATTACTCTCCGATTCTTCCTGCTTCGTCATGAGGACTGCCATCCTCCTCCCGTGCCCACCTCCCACCTTTGGGAGGAGACATATTAAAACCAAGATAACCCTTTAGAAAAGAGCTGCTATTCACGTGCCTCCCCTATATGCCGCAGTGTAAGGGTTCCTGGGATCCTGGACTTACACAATCCGCTTTCATTCCTTGCACATTTCTGGTGTCTGTGGATTTCATTGCTGCGACTCCCATGTCAAGATCATTCATAAGGAAGCTCCGACCCAGACCCCTTCTTTATTCGTAGCTTATTCCTCTCATCCAAGCGGATTCGTGAATCTCTAGCACACACCTTCCTATTCATATTCTTTCTCTCACCACTTACTGTGTCACCCATTTGTCTCATGATGGTATAGATGCATGTTGGCTTGTCTGCAGCTCCCTCTGGAAACCATGAGCACAGAGACCCCATGGATCTACCTGTTTTCACCCTCGTCACCGACACCTAGCACAGCACCTTGGACCTCAACTCTTTGCCATTGAGTTGCTTCCAACTCAGAGGGCCCCTATAGGGCAGGGTAGACCTGCCCTGTGGGTTTCATAGACTGTAACTGTTTACAGGAGTAAAAAGCCCTGTCATTCTCCTGCGATGCAGCTGATGGCTTTAAACTATCGGCCTTTGAGATCATAGCCAATCTCATAACCACGACACCACCAGAGCTTCTATACTTTGCAGCTAGTGGGCACTTAATTTGTTGGTCCACAGCCGCTGAGTGAGCCCTTTAGACAGTCCATTGTGAGTCATCCACTTGCCCGATTGCCCTGGCCCTTAGTGACAGAGAATCATTGCTGACACTTGACGAGGGCGTAGTCTTTGGAAACAGTTAAAGTCCAGCTAACTCTGCTACGTTAGCCGACAGAGGCAGTGAGGCCACCTGGGCCAGAGACCCGGTCGCAGTTCGGGTTAGCCTCGAGTTCCAAGCAAGTGACATGGTTTTTCTGAGCCTCGGTTTCTCTACATGGAACACGGAGATGTTTCTAACTCCTACCTGACAGGGTTCCTTTGAGAGTGGAGAGTGTTAAGTGTTGTAAACGACTTACCTTTCCAATAACCAGAGGGAAGAAGGGCCAACAAGCAGGGTGATAGAAATCATAGCTTTACATTTTAAAAACGTCTTCTTTGTTAAGCTTACTGGTCCAGCGTTTTCTTACGGAAAACCACTCTGCTTCCTAGTGTTTGGCCTTCTGTTTACAAAAAGGGGAAGGGAGACATGCCACATGCTGCCCTGTTTGGAATGGGCAACCCAGTAGAGGACAGAAGCCTCCTGCAGACTAGGTTCCTCTTCTCTCCTCAAGCAGGCACCACGGCTCCTTGCTCCCTTCTCTGACTCTATTAAGAAGTCAAGTTTCAGATTTATTAGTCATCCTAACTTCCTGAGGGTCCAGAGCCCAGCAATGCTGCTGTCTGGCTTCCCAGGCTTATAATAATGATTTCTAGCCCCTAACAATGTCTGGAATCCAATTTGCCTATTCACTCTTATCATCCCATCCAAAGCCACCCGACCCCCCACCTCCTCATGCTAAGACTGTTTCTTCAACGGTTGCAGCAAGACTACCTCCTTTCTCCCAGTCAGGGGCAACTCTTTGGAGCCCCACATTGACAGTGGCTTGTGCTGTGGAGGCAGGAGTGTCCATGCCCCTGCACGTGAGAGAGAGAGAGAGAGAAAGCAGCTGGCTGTACTGCTCGTGGACGGCCCTGCTGTTTCTGAGATGCTGCTGTGTACTCAGAATAGCCTGGCCCCAATGTAGAATGTGTGTGCTCCTGCACCCTCTCTGTGCATGGTAAAACAGTCCTCCAAAGAGGTCAGTATAGACCTTCCTCTGCCCTGCCTCTGACCTGGCCTTCACCACATGCCAACCCAGAAGGGCCCCACATCCTACTCCCCAAGCCCTTACCTTCATCCCCTACGTAGGACAGCTCAAGTTGACCTTTACGAGGAAGCCAGCAGCCACAGTGGGACCTTATAAGGCTGCTCAACTCAGACATTGAAATTCCACGCTCCGCTCTGCCAGGAATGCACCAACCTTGCTGCCCGCTCTCCCAGCTATACTCCAGATAACCCCCAAGATTCAAACAAAAGCTAGTGGCAAACCCAGCTCGGGCAAGTGTGGTCTCATTTGTGCTCAGGGGCTGCCGCCTCCCCCTGCAGGAAGCTCCCCCCTCCCCAAAGAGCTGACGTACAGGCTCCTCCTTATTTGGTGTTTCTCTGAACGACATTCTTACTTCACTGTGGTTTATAGTAGAATTTTAATTATTTCCTCTGGTGTCCCCACTGGACTGAAAGGGTCAATTGTAGAGAGGCTTCTTTGTGACTGGGTATGTCCAACACCCAGACCAGTTACAATAGCCGGCTCTCAGCAAAGCTGATGGAGGAAATAGACTCTGCGTATCTTTGTGAGGTGCTTGGATGGTGCTTGCTTGGGAATCCTGCTAATTGCAGGAGATAGCCTCTAGAGCAGTGGTTCTCAACCTTCCTGATGCTGCGACCCCTTCATACAGGTCCTCATGCTGTGGTGGCCCCCAACCATAAAATCATTTTGTTACTACATTACTGTCATTTTGCTACTGTTATGAACCAGACGACCCATATAAAAGAGTTGTTCAATCTTCACAGAGGTCATGACCCACAGGTTGATGACCACTACTCTAGAAGAGGTGAATATTTCATGTTGGGATTTGTTCTATTTATGTGGAACATATCTCACTGCCTCTGATACTGGCCCATGCCTCTCCTTCTAATAAAATGGATGCACTTTGGTGGACCTCCACTTTTTTCTGTGAAATAAAGTGTGTAAATAAGTGAGTAAAGTGTGAAGAGGGAGGGCTTTTTGATGCTTTGTGATTCTAGAGCACTCAAAGAACACCTCAAGATACTCTCCCTATAATGTACATTCCCACTATCCAATGCCTCCACTCCAACTCATAGCTACCTTATGTAGGGTTTCCAATATGTAGGTCTTTACTGGGGGAAACAGCCTCCTCTTTCTCCCACAGATCCACAAATGGGTTCAAACTGCTAGCCCTGAGGTTATCAGCCCAACACATAATCAAATATGCCTCCAAAGCTCCTTGAGTGGTCAAGGACTGTAAGTGCTTTGTCATAGAGGGAGCATACTCAAGGAAACATGCCAGCTGTCTTTAATTATTTGAGGAGGAATTGTCACATAGAAGACAAAAAGGTTTAGATCCTTTTGAAAGACTGAACATGAGTTCACTCAGTAATTCATTCAACAAATATTTATAGAGTGTGTGCCATATGCCAGCCACTATTCTAGGCAATAGGGATGCCACAGTGGAAACAACAGACAGGAGTCCTTGCCCCTGTGTTAGGTAGGGCTCTCTGGAGAAGCAAAACCAGTGAAATTTGTATGTGTTTTATAGAGAAAGAGAATTCCCATCAAGAAATGGCTTACACAGTTATAGCAGTAGGTGAAGTCCAGTCTGGTTCAAGTCAGGCTTCTCCTGATTCGTGTAGCTGTGGAAGCTGATGAGAGGAAGCACAATGATGAAGCAGAGGCAGCATAGACAGGTTGACACATGCAGAGATAAATGAATACAAAGTAGGCTAAATGACTCCACCATTGGTAGGCCGCTGACAGCTCCTGGGACCAGCAGAAAGCCAAAGGCCAAAGAAAATTTATATCTACTCTCTTGTATATCAAGAGCCACACCTCCAGGGAATTGTCATCAGACTGTGACCTGAGTTAGAGGGTGGGCTCCACACCCACACCTTACCCACGTGTGTCTGGTTGACTTAATCTGCGTATTTAAAGCAAACCTTCCTCAACCCTCCTGTGCCTCTACCTTTCCCACCCCTCTCCTGACATGACCTTCGCCACATGCCAACCCAGAAGGGCCCCTGACAATGGTTGTAGGGGATTGTCTCCTGGCCCCACATCCTGGTAGGCAGTCTCTTACCTTCATGCCCTGTGTGAGACAGCTCAACAAGATCTTTGTGAGGAAACCAGCAGCAATAGAGGGACCTGTGATGGGTATGTCACACCCTTATAAAGTTTGGGGTCGAGATGACCCCAAAAGAAAATAAATCTAATATGTAGGAACTTCTATGGAGTTCCAAATATGGATTTCACAGTTTTTAAGTTTCCAACGTGTGGTTAGATTAGGTCAGGAGACAGCAAACTTCTGAGACCCAAGTTGTTCCTGTCCCTCACAACAATTTTAAAATTATTTGAAAGCCAAAGGTATATATACACACACACACACACACACATATATATGTGTATATATGTATTGTGTGTGTGGCATCACTGCCCTGGTGGAAGTAGGAAACCCAGCCTTGCTCCTGGAGAGCGGCTGCTGGATTTGAACTGTCAACCCTGTGGACCGCAGTCCCGCACACAACCAGTAGGCCACCAGGGCTCAGCTCCCAAAAGTATATTTTTAAAGCAAATGAAATCACCATTAGCTGAATAACATCTTTCAAACTTTGTTTTCCAGTCATTTTATTGAGGGCTTATGCAACTTTCTTTTTAAATCATTTTATTGGGGCTCATACAACTCTTACCACAATCCAGATATATGTCAATTGTGTGTCAAGCACATTTGTACATCCGTTGCCCTCATCATTCTCAAAACATTTGCTTTCTACTTAAGCCCTTAGTATTAGCTCATTTTCCCCCTCCCTCCCCACTCATGAACCCTTGATAATTTATAAATGACTATTATTTTGTCTTATCATACACTGTCCAGCACTCTATCTTTTGATAGTCAGGCACCATCAACTTTCTTAACCACATTTGCTTATGCACCATTTTGTCTTCGGCAATGGTGTCAGGAAGGTGAGCATCACAGAATGCCATACTATTTTAGAACAAGGTGTTCTTGCATTGAGGGAGTATTTGAGTAGAGGCCCAATTCCATCTGCTACCTTAATACTTAATATATAAATATATGTACATAGATCTATTTTTCCTATCATATAAAAATATATTACATTGTGCATGCCTGTATTTAGGCCTCTATAAATGTCCTTTGCCTCTAGTCCTTTTCTCTATTTCCTTTTACTTCCTCTTGTCCCACTATCATGTTCGACCTTCATTTGTGTTTCAGTGATTCCTCTCAACTACACTGCACTTGATCACACCCCAGCAGGCATCCTACACCCTCCTCACCATCCATTTTAGATCACTTGTTGTTCCCTTCTCTCTGGGCTTGTTGGCCCTCTCCTTCCTTTCTCCCACCCACCCCTCTCCCGTGTCCCCCTGGAACCATCCATCCCATTGTTTGCTCCTCTGGATTGTTTATCCTATATATCTTATCTAGACTTGCAAAAGCAATAATAAGTACACAAAAAAGCAAGAGAAAACAAAGCAGCAACAGCCACAACAAAATGAAAGCCTCTAGATAGTTCCAGGTCTGTTTATTGCCCTTTATGAGTGTTTTACAGTCAAGTCTAATGGTGTCCTTGCCCCCAAATCCATTTTGTTACATTTCTCGGACACGTCATTATTTTGCTCCCCTTTCTGCTCTGTTGCATGTCCTAAGTGTTTCAGCCTGGTAGCTTCATTCCATCGGTAAGCCTGATCTCTTTTAGGATTTTGAGTTGTCTCACATTTCCCTCACGCTCTACCCAGGACCTTCTAATGTGTTCCTGTTCAGAACAGTTGATGGTGGCAGACAGCAGCATCCAGTAATTCTGGTTTGGGGTTTATGGAATGATGGTGTGTGATCTGTTACTGCAATGGACTCATTGTTTTCAATGCCTTTCAGTTTCCACCACTCTTCTTTCTTCTCGATGCGTAGAGGACAGTAGTTGCACCTTAGATGGCTACTCTCAAGCTGTAAGCATCCTAGTCACTATTCACTGAAGTAGGATGTAGAATAGTGTCTTCATGGACTACGTTATGAGAGCCCACCTTGCTGTCCTACTGGCCCCAGCCCCTAGGTGTAGCCACTTATTCTCTGAAGGTATGCATATTTCTAGAACCTGGCTAGCATGTCTCTCTTTCTTTCTGTGCAGAGTGAGAGTTGCCAGGGTAGAGGCTGTGATTTGTGTAAGAAGAGAGGATTGACTCACATTAATCTATCTGGCCTCACATTCATGGATTCTAGGCCTAGAAGGAACTAAATTCATCTAGTTCAGGGGCCAGCAAACTAGGGCTCACAAGCCATAGGTGGCTCTTTCAGTATGTACATGTGGCTCTGAGGTAACATTTAAAATGTCTAAAGGATGCTCAGCCTTCATTTGGTTTTCAGTAATTTCTCTCGGTTACATTACCCATGATCAATCCCAATCAGGCCTCTCACACCCACCTTTCCACTAATTGTGGATCACTTGTTGTTCCTTTGTCCCCGGGTTGGTCAACACCATCTCCTTTCCCCCACCTCCCCCCATGTCCCCCCAGAACCATCAGTTCCATTGTTTTCTCCCCCAGACTGTTCATCCAGCCTATCATATCTCGATTGACCTGCAGAGATAATCTGCACAAAAAATCAAGAGATAGCAAGACTAAATGATAAGGAAAACAAAATGATTACAATAAGGAAAAAGAGGAAATAAATAGGAGGCAAAGGGCATTTATAGAGGTCTAAATACAGGCATGTACATAGGTACATCTATATATTATGATGGGAAATAGATCTATGCGCATATACTTATAGGGTGAGTATTAAGAGAGCAGATGGACAGTATGTCTCCATTGAAGTACTTCCCTAACTCAAGAACACTTTGCTCTATTCAGTTGGCATTCCATCATACTCACCTTCCTGACACGATTGCAGAAGACAAAAGTATGCACAAGCAAAAGTGGTGAAGAAAGCTCATGGTGCCCAGCAATCAAAAGATATAGTGTTTGGGTTCTTAAAGACCTGAAGATAAACAAGCAGCCATCTAGCTGAGAAGCAACAAAGCCCACATTGAAGAAGCACACCAGCCTGTGTGACCATGAAGTGTCAATGGGATCGGGTATCAGGCATCAAAATCCTAGAACAAAACAATTATATGGATGTGAATGAGGGAGAGGGTGCAGTGGAGACCCAAAGCCCATTTATAAACAATTGGACATCCCCTCACAGAAGGATCAAAAGGAATAGATGAGCCAGTCAGGGCCCAGTAAAGCAATGATGAGACATACAACTTTCCTCTAGTTCTTTAATGCTTTCTCCCCCACCCCCACTATCATGTTCACAATTCTACCTTACAATCTGGCTAGACCAGAGCATGTACACTGATATAGATAAGAGCTCAAAACACAGAGAATCCAGGACAAATAAACCCCTCAAGACTAATAATAAGAGTGGGATTACCAAGAGGGGAAGGGGAAAGTGAAGGGAGAGAGGGGGAACCTATCACAATGGTCTATATTCTGCCCCCTTCCAGAAAGGACTGAAAGCAGAAAAGTAGGTGAAGGGAGACAGCAATTGGTGTAAGACATGAAAAAAGTAGTAACTTATAAAGTATCAAAGGTTCATGAGAGAGGGAGTGTGAGGAAGAGGGGGGAAATTAGCTGATATCAAGGACTCAAGTAGAATGAAGATGTTTTGAAAATGACAATGGCAACATGTACAAATGTGCCTGACACAATGGATGGGTGGATGCATTGTGGTAAGAGCCCCCCAAAAATGATTTAAAAAATAATAAAGAAACTGGTGGAAGTTCCATAACTATAGCCCTTGGTCACCTGTAGAAAGTCACCGATAGAAACAGGGACCGGTTGGGTTTTTGTTTTTGTTTTATCCCATTGGTACATCACACCAGCACCTTGAGTCAGGTACAGCCAGGGGCCTCGGTATAGTCTTCCAGAGAGCCGGCAGTGGCTGCAGGAAATCAAGAGTTAGCCCATGAAGTAAAATTGTCTATCATCCCTCACCTAGATCTCGAAGTTCTTTTGCTCTCTGGTAGGCAGTTCTGGAGTAGCCGTCCTCTCTCTTCCCTTCCTGCCTCCTGCTCTTTCTACCATACCTTGTAACATTCTTTATCTAGAAATCATCAGGCAAACTAATGGACTGAAAATGAATAAGTCTGGGTAAGAGTCTCTCCTCTTACCCAAAGGAGTAAGAGGAGTATTCCTTGTGCTTAGATTGTACATAAAGCACCTGCATCGTGCGGAGATTAGGAGATTTGAAGGGGCTGAGGTGAGCCTGCACTTTTCTGAACAGTCAAGGCTAGTGCCTATCCAGTCACTTGGCAGATATTCAGTGAGATTACGCTGGCCAGGTACTGTGCTAGAAGGAGGGGGGATGGTCAGGTCCAGTCAGGAGATGAGTACCACTTCCCCAATTGCTAGTGCCTCCTCTGGCAGCCTGCGGTGCTGCAGCAGACTCAGCTCCCCCTCCATTAGGGAAAAGTAGCCCAGGGCCTCGAACACACACATAACACTGCCTCCGATGAGCTCACAGGTCTTTCTCTTTCTTTTTTAGCAGTTCTTCCTATCCCACTTTTGCTTGCTTTTCTGATCCTTGGTGCCTTTGTTTTTTGCTATCACCTATCAATCAAGATATGCTGAGAGAGCTGTCGGTGCTCTGCTTTATAAAGCGGCTGCAGCCGGGTAGGTGTCTCGAGATGGCTGTCCTGGTTCCCACGTCACGGGATGCCCCCGAGGTCGGCTCCCCCAGCCCTCATGTCCTTGCCCCACAGGTTCCAACTTTCCATGGCCTGGGCTCTGCAAAGATTAACATGTCATCTTTAAAGCACTCGGTGCTTCTTAGGAAAAGCGGCTCTGAGAGTTCAAGCTTTGGTGTCATATCGAGCTCTTACTAGGTCCCTGACACTCCACACATCAGACTTCTTGCAGACTTGTTCTGCTACTTCCTAAGAGGATTCCTAGTCCCCAGCTGGTTCCATAGGCAAGAGGGTTGGTGACCACACTGTACGTAGTCCACCAGAAGAGACTGGTGAGTGAGTGACAAGTCCCCTACAGAGGGGCTGTTGGAAAGGACAACTTGCCATGTCTCTTCCCTTCCTTTGACACCATCTTGGTGAATTCAGAAACCTGTGGGAGTTCTGTGGTCCCCAGAGACTCAATAATACCACTCAAAGTGGTTAAAGCCATCAGCCCCATCCATGAGAGCACATTCCCCATCAAGGGTTACAGTCATAGAAACCCACACTGGGAAGTTCTCTCCTGTCCTAGAGGGTCCCTGCGAGCTGGAGCTGCCTCCGTGGATGGATGTGAACTTTACGGAGGGGAGGCTAGGTCTCTCAGCAGTCCAGCAAAAATCACCCAGGGACTAGGTTGGTTCTAGTGCTGTTAGTTGTTGTCAAGTTGGCCCCCACATGTGATCCGACTGTGGTGCTCTGTGGGGCTTGGCTGATTTTCCTGACGTCGATGGCCAGGCCTTCAGCAGTAGGTCTGAGGGGACTGTGGGAATGAAACTTTGTCTCCCACAAGGAAGGTGGAAATTCCATCTCTGAACCCCCATGGCCCCCGAGGTTTAAACCCCTGCTCTCTCAGCAGTGCCCTGGCAGAGCATTGAGTTGGGAGGGCTCTACAGTGTTTGAGTCTGGAATCCGGAGCCCTGGGAGCATGGGGCAATTGCCGCCTGTGGGTCTCCTCTCTGCCTTAGTTCCTTCCGCAGCCCTTCTCCCTGCACACCCCCTCCCGCCCCCTTGGCTGCCCTTTCTTTGAATCTTCAAGGAGAATGGCTTCCCCCGACACATCTCATCCTATTGGACTGAGTGGAAAGGCAACAGCAGCTCATTACTTACTGCTAGTGAAACAGACAAGGGGCAATGTGCGCTTTCATTATAAATCCTGATCTGCAAGGAGTCAGGGCAGGCAGTGTGAAGCGGCATGGGGATGGTGCTTCCTGCCCCCACCTCTAAGGATTAGCACGGCTCCCCACACCCAAAGGAGCCCCAGTGCTCTGGCAGGGTGCTTCTGCATCAGACCGTTAACCGTTTGAAACCACCAGCCTTTCCCAGGGAGAAAGACCGGGCTTGCTACTCCTGTAAAGGGTTCCTGTCTCAGTAAGTACTACCCTGCCTTGCAGGGACACTATGGACCGAAGTCAACTCCATGACAGTGAGACCCATGCCCAGTCTCCCCTGGATGCAGGGAGGAAATGTGTAGAGTTATGGAGTCTGAAAACAACAGGCTGCGTGTCAATGCCCCACGAAGTACTCCTCTTGTTACAGATTATGTCATCCTAAGCCTTACCTTTTGTCCTCTAGGGCAGCTGTAAAGCACGCCCAGCCCAGTGTCTAAAGGAAATTTCTGCCGAAGTCATTTCTGAGCGGGAGTCACCAGGGGAAGGCAGGCCCCTGTGGACAGGAGACTGAACTCTTTAAGGGAATGTGTCGGAACCTTGAAATTGGCCTAATTAATGTTTTCGCATAGTAATATACCTGTTTTCATTGTCGGCTTAATTAGGTTCTTTAAAAATAATTCTTCAGGTGAAAGATGTTAATGGCTTATCATCCTGCCCTGCTGAGCAGAGCCAGAGAGCTTGATAGTTTTAGGCCAAATAAAAGGAAGTAGTGCTTTACACTGTCGGTAGTAACTGCATGAAAATCGCTGTTCAGAGAAACAGTCTGGACCGGAGTTATTACAGACTCCAGGAGCAAACTTTCAGAGGAAGTCATGAATGACACACAAACTAGGCTCTGGAAGTGAAGTCTGAGGCTGTTTCCTAAATACCTGAAACTTATATTCTGAATTGCCACCCGAATTACCATCCCCGAAACAACAATATGGCGACTGTGTTAGTCCAGGAAGACTAGATAAATTCATAGACACGAATTTGGATATAAGGGAAAGGTTTATATACAAGAGGAATGGAACATTGAGAAAGCATCCCAACCCAGTCCAGTTCAAAGTCATAAGTCTGATATTAGCCCATATGTCTGATACCAGTCTATAAAGTCTCCTTCTGACTCACAGAGTCACAGGCAAGTGGGTGCAGAATCCCGGCACTGGCAGGGGTCCCCTCATGCCTCCTTGTTTCCAGGGCTCAGGGTTCATCAGCAGTATCCATTGGTGACAGAATCATCTCAGTGCTGGCTGGGGTCTCTGTGGCTTTTCAGGCTTCAGGGGTCTGGTTCCATCAAGGTAAGGCCATGTGGCTTCTCCTCCGGCTCTTCCAGTTCCTCAGATACTGCTATCTTATCTTGCCAGTTGAGTGACTGCCAACAACTGGGAAGATGGTCGCCACCAGGCAAATACCACGAGACTTCCCAGAATTCTCAGGAGCATACAGCTTCATCTTTCTCTTTTCAGGAGTAAAAAGCCGATTCTCTCCCCTGTGGAGTGGCGGGGGATTTGAACAAACGATTTGTTGGTTAGTACCCCAAAGCCTAGCCCACAGCACTACCTGGTCCCTCTGGTTTTCTAGTGTCCCCTCACTCCCAGAGCAGAGTTTAAAGACCAGGGATTGCTGGTCTGTAGGCGGTAATATTTTAAAATCTCATGTTCCACTCTTTTAAAGCCAGTTTTTCCATCAAACATTGATTTTCACTTTTTAAATCTTCTGGTGTCTTTAAAGTAGCCATTTCTAAAGAATTCTCTGAGGCGGTTTGGAAAACCTACAGAATATTACTTCTAACTAAAGCGAGAACCAGGCCTCCCATCCTGCTGTTACCACGAACTAGCTCAGTGGTTCTCAAGCTGTGGGTCGTGACCCCAGTGGGGGTTGAATAATCCTTTCACAGGGGTTGTCTAAGATAAAGTGACCAGATTTTAACATTGGTAAAGTGGAACACCATTGACCGGCAGCAGGGGGAGAGGGGTGTGGAGGGGGTCTAAGCCCTTCCTGTTCTCTTGCTGTTCCCTTGCTTGTTGTGAATTCTTACCAAAAATCGGGATTTTTTTTTTTAATGCCGCGGGACGCAGGGAAAATTTTTTAAATCAGGACTGTCCCACCAAAAGTGGGATGTCTGGTCACTTTAGATAAGACTATCAGAAAACACTTATTTTTATGGTCTTAGGAACCAAAACACCACTCCCCTGTCTCTCTCCAGGCAGGTCTGACCACATGCAATATGCTCACAAAAGAGTTCCCAACGTGAAGACTACGCCTCATGCTACACCATGCTTCAAGACAAAACTTCATTTCTTTGTCATTAGAAATAAGTATTTCACACTATATAATTACATATTGTTCTTGTGATTAACCGCTATGCTTTCATTATGCTCAATTTGTAACGATGAAAATATATCCTGCATTGGATGGCGATTCATAATAGTAGTCAAATTATAGTCATGAAGCAGCAACAAAATAATTTTATGATTGGGGGGGTCACCACAAAGTGAAGAATTGAATTAAAGTATTGAAGCATTAGGAAGATAGAGAACTACTGAATTAGCTGCTTGACCCCTGGGGCATCATTTCACCTCTCTTGCTTAATTTTTTCTTAGCAAAAAGAAAAAAAAAAATCCCGTCATTGAATTGATTCCAAATCACGGTGACCTATAGGGTGTCTGAAACTATACATCTTAGTGGGGGCAAAAAGCCTTAAGAGAGTTGGATTCAAGACCTCTGAGGTCACTTTCAAGAGCCCTGATGGCATTGACAGGTCAGCATCCATCAGACTGCTCACCACGAATTTGGTGGTTCAAACTCACTAGACTGCTAAAAAAAAAAAAAAAAAAACTCAGACTTCTGTGCCATAAAGATCTGGGCATACGTTTACACACGAGGCGGCAATCAGAATGCTCAGCAGTGTGACCCCACCAGCCACGCCATAGCAGAAAGAATAGGCATTCCACTCCCATAAAAAGTTACATTCTCGGAAACCCCTGAGGCAATTCGGCCCATCATGGATGCTCCCGGTGGGTCGGCATCCACTGGATGGCAGTGCATGAAAGACTGACCACCTCGAAAACCCTAGGGTGGGTCTCTATGAGTCACAACCCAATAGGGGGGTGAAAGGGCCTTTAACAGTCTCTGGGGGCACCATGGGTTAAGCATTGAGCTGCTAACCACGGGGTCAGGGGTTCAAACCTACCCATGGCTCCCCAGGAGACAGCTGAGGACGTTCTACTCCCACAAAGATTTACAGTCGCAGCAACCCTGAGAAGCAGTTCTCCTCTGCCCTGGAGGATCACTGAGCTGAAATCCACTTGGTGGTGATGCGTTTGCTTTGTGGGGTTCCTATGGAAGCAGTGTGCCCCCTCCCACCCACCCATCCATAGGATAGAGGAGACCTGCTCCAGTGCGTTTCCAAGACTGTGACTGTTTACAAGAGTAGAAAATCTCGTTTTTCTCCTGAGGAGGAGCTGGTGGTTGGGAACTGCTGACCTGTGGAAAGCAGCCCAATCTGTGCCCCGCTGTACCCCAGGGCTCCCTCATCGAGGTTTGCTCTCTGTCAGGATTGACTCAATGGCAGTGAACTTTGTGGAGGCTTTGTGGTTTGGCTGTAGCATTCTCACCTCCCATGCAGGGAACCCCGAGTTGGATGCTTAGGCAGAGCCCCTCAGGCACAGCCACCCCGCGTCTGCCAGTGAAGGCTCCGGAGTTGTTATGACACCAGACAGATTGCTGCCAGACACAGACAGACTTGGAAGATAGACCCGGAGAGCCACTTCTGAAAATCGGTCGGTGAAAACCTCAGGAATCTCAATGGCTCGACCTACAACCCATCAAGGACCTGGCACAGGACCAGGCAAGGCTTCCCGCCATTCTGTGTGGCGTCCTCGTGAGTTAGGGTCAATTCAATGACAGCTAACAAGTGAAACAGACAAGGTCCCTTTAGAGATAAAACTCTGTAAATCAATGAATGCACATGGTGTGCAAAACACACTTGAGGCACCCCTAGAACAGAGAAGAGTGGCGTGAGGGTCTACCCTGCCCTATTTTCACAAAAGGATAAAGTCGAACGTCAGCCTTTCCGATAGGAGAAAGACGAGGTGAGAATTGTACAGTGAATTGTACAGCCAAACCACAAAGCCTCTGAACACCATAAAGGTCTCAGAGCCTGTTTCTGTGTCCCAGCAAGCATTAAGACAACAGTGTTTGGTTCATCCACCCCTCCATCACCTGCTGGCAGAGTGTGCAAATTGCAGGTTCTGATTTTTGTTTTGTTTTTATTTATTGGTTTAGCTTTAGTGTACATCCTTGAAAGTGTGAAGGAGTGCTCATGGCAGAGTGGGTTACATATTGGGCCGGTAACAGGCGGTGCAAGTCGCCAGTGACTCAGAGGGTGAAAGATGATGTGCCTGTTCCAAGAGCCCACAGTGACTTGACAGCAGTAAGCTTTGGGGGCCTGGGGAAGGTGAAGTTCTAAACTGAAGTTATATATACGATGAAAAAGTCTCTTTTGTATTCCTGAGAATTACCATGTTCTACTCCTAAATAAAGCCAAAGGAGGTCTTACTGGGAGTTCCAGGTACAGAGGTCAGGACACTCGGCTCTTAAAGCCAAATGTAGAATGCTGGGCTCCCACCCCTAGCAGAAACCTGCGCTCAAGATAAAAAGCTCCCCACTCTGCCTCTCCTGGGATCTGCAATGCTGCTTCTGTGACAACTTGAATAAGCTCAAGTTCCTCCAACAACTGGGCAGCCTCGCTAATGACCAGACAGGTCTCAGGGCTTGTTTCTGCCATTCAAATGGCACACCCAGGACAGTGGGTACCCCAAAAAAACACCTCACCACTTCCTTCATAGCTCAACTTGGGAAGCCAGCAGATATTAGCTGACCAACTGGCTTTGTAAAAGGTCACAACTACGCAAACAATAATTGTGGGCAGCTGACCCCAAAGCTAACTTTAGTGGTTCACCTAGTTCTTGCAGTATGTGTGTATATAGACATTTATACATATAAATTTAATTATAAGCAAATAAATATAATACATAATGATGTCTTGTAAGAAACATACCTTTTCAAGATGACATAATTTTATATTTTAATATATGCATCATGTAACCCTGCCTGTGATTCCTTCACAGAAAAACATTTGGAGACAACTGGCTGTTGTGGGGGAGTTGGGGCCTCCATCTCGACTGGCTAATTAGGTGGAATGATTTGGTAAGAGGAGGAGGCAGTGAGATGGAGAGCCATGTCTTGGGGAAATAGGGAGTGGGGGTCCCCCTGCCACACCATACGGTGGCACGAGAAGAAGGCAGGTGCCATAAGGGGGATCTGGCCCTTTGTGACAATGCCAGACAGGGCCTGACTGGGCACAGGCTCCTGCTTGAACTTCACACACATCCCATGTAATCATCAGGGAAGCTCAGTAGAAGGGCCCCTCCTCCTTTTACACAGGAGGAAACCGAGGCAGGTTGCACAGTTAAAATTGCGGCTCAGACTCTTTGGTCAACGGCAGTGTGTCATGTTACGGACGCTGTGAGTGTGCGGGTACCTCTCTGAAGAGCGGTTTGTTGGGTGCAGTTCTGTGTGTTCCAGACTGGAACTGTGCCCCGTAGGGGGTGTGCAGCTGTGAGTTTTGTGTAGTAGTTCACCGGGTCTTTCTTTGGAGGCATCCTTGGGGTGAGTTCTCACTTCCAAACTTTCTGTTGGTACCCAAGTGCTTAACTGCTCGTGTCACTGTGGATTCCCATGGCCTGCTTTCACCCCAGGGTGGGCAAAAGTACTGATATCACCATGGAGGTCATCCGCTTCACGATGTTTTCTTTAATAATGGCTGCTACATGCCCACTCTTCAGAGTCTGTGGATGATGCTGTCCAGAAACCCACCAACAGCTTTTTTAAACGGGGGGGGGGGGGGGGGGGGAAACTGGCCTTAGTGAATCTTTGTGACCTTTCTGACAGGCAGCCTTGGGTGGAGGCCAAAGTCTTGCTCTGCTGAGGCCCACAGCTTCCATCATCAGGAGAGGACACCTGGGTCTCCTGCATTCGACTGAACAACTCCTGCCAGGCAGGCGGGTGCTTGTGATCCAGCCCCCACGCTCCACAGGCCTCACAGTGAGCATATAGCCTTGCTCTTTTACCAAGCATCCTGGGGCCCTGGATGAACTCATTCAGGGACTTCTAGAGGCCATCCAGTTGAACCACTGTAAGCAGTTCACCCTGTTCTTCCTCAGCCCGAGCCCCAAGCTGTCAAATGGAAGTCTCTCCATGATCCCCATCCGCCAACTGGGGCGGCCTGGGATGAGTCTCTCTGAAAGGCTGCCTGCAAGTCTCCTCCTGGCCGCCTCTTCTGCCCTCGTCTTCCCCCACCCCTGCTCACCTGCAGGTGGTAGGTTTTCGCACAGGAGCCCATATGTGCCTGTCAAGCTCCCACTCCTCCGTGCCAGCTCGGCCTTCTGCTCTCGGGAGTCAAGGAATTCAATCGCCAGGGCTTGGTGTAGGATTTCCCATCCCTGAGATAGCTCGTCACCCTGGGCTGCGCCGGCGCAGCTCTGTGTGCACGACAAACCAACCATGGTGCTGGTGGTCATGGCAAAGTCACTCTGCTCAGGGCTCGTGCTTGGGGCATGTGCCTCTCCCTGATGCCCATCTCCCGGTGCTTCTCCCCAGCCTCTGGGCTCTGGCGTTGTCACTCATCGCCCCGAATGTTTCCTGATGAAGGGCTGCTTGATAAACCCTGACGCCGTGTCAGCCAACTGGACCACAGCCTTGTGGTCACTTTGACGTGTTTCAACCTCATTAGGCGTGCTCTCATGGTTGGGGCTGGGGCTGGGTCCTGGCCGTAGGGTCAGGCTGGGCAGATGGACACATAGCCTAGGGGAAAGGGTGCGGGGTTGGGAATCAGGAGGCCTGAAGTATGGTCCAGCCTCCTCCATTTCATTAGCTCTGTCGGTGGCCCCGCGGGTTAGGCATTAGACTGGCGACTGCAAGGTCGGTGTTACAAACACACCCATTTACTGGAAACTCCACAGGAAAAAGATGCGGCCTGTTCCCCTGAAGATCAGCAGTCTCAGAAACTCTGTGCAGGAGTCCCTGAGTCGACGTGGGCTCAGTGGCACAGGGGTCGACTTTGGGCTCTTGTCACCGAACCTGTGTATGCCCCAGTGGAACTTGAAGGATAATGAACTTGCGAGGATCTTGATGTCCACATCAGCTCGGATCAATACGTCTTGTCATGAGGACCTATTCGGTGGAGGGGGGAAATCTTCAACAGAAGATGCCGGGCCTCTACCCACTAGATGCCAGTACCCCTCACCCAGTGTGACAACCCAGAACATCTCCAGGTGTGCCCCGGAGGGTGCTGCGGGGCATTGGGGAGTGGGGTAGCAAAACCACCTCCAGTTGCGAATGCCTGAGTTAACCCATGAGCTAATCAGAATACCTTCAACAGGCCCATGTTGAAATGCATATAAGGAATCACGGTTGTCTTCGTGGTGGGCATGGTGTCAAGAGAGACCAGGCCCCAGGGAAGGGCATTATGTACAGTTGGGGAGCATCTAAAAGGAGGAAGGCCCTGGGCAAGAGGGATTGATGCCGTGCCCGCAACAATGGGCTCGAGCTCAGGAACAACTGTGACACTGGCACAGGACTGAGCCGTGTTTCCTTGACTCTGGCACCGGCCGACGCGTGGTCTTCCTGATCATCCACCAGCCTCTTCTTCTACTCGGATTTGACCATAATTGTGCAGAAGTCGAAAGGAAAAAAGCAGCCCACTCTAGACCAGACCCTATAGGGTCTAACAAGTAACTTGATACGCGTGTGTTGCCACTGCACAGCCATACCATTACATTTCTTTCTTTTAATGGAGTTTCTCCCTTCTGTGTGTAAAGTGAAAGAGTCCCGGGGGCGCGGTGGGGTAGGCAGTGGGCTCCTAACCTCAGGGTCTGCAGTTCAATCCTACTAGCTATTCAGACAGTGAGTGAGAAAGAGGGAGGACACTGTCTGCCCCCCACCCCCCCTAAGAATAAGCAGCTTTGGAAACCCTTTGCAGGGTCACCAAGAGTCCGGATGAACTCAATAGCAGTGGGTTTGGCCTTGCTGTCTTTGGCAGGTGGTGGTCAGGGAGGAGGGTAGTGGGTAAATTGAAAAGTCACCAAGATGAGATGAGAAATTGTACTGGGTGGGAGGATATCTAAACACAGCAGTGAGTAGACTGCAGAGTCTCTGGGCCCAAGACCAAAATCAATAGAAATGTATTGGGAAGAAGTGATGGTTTCTGTAGGTCCTGAAGGTTAGACTGGGTTTCTGTCTGTGGGCACAGATGGGGCAGCATGGGCCTGAAGATGTCCAGACCACAGAAGAATGTGGTCAGGGGCAGAGAGCACATGGACTTAGATGACAGGGCAGCAGGAGAGAAGCCCTGTGGCCAATTAGCGAAGGTTTAGAATATGAGTTTAAGTGTTCTTTTTACTTAGTCAGGAATGTCGGGAGGGGGGTACGGGAGGTTTGTGAGCAGGGGAGTAGCCTTGTCAGAGCTGTGTTGAAGGGACTTTGGTGTCCCTCCGTGGTGCAAACAGCACGGTTGGTGGGCTGCTCACTGAAAGGTTGGAGGTTCAAATCTCTTCCCAGAGACACATCAAGAAAGAGGCCTGGGGATGTCTGTGGAGCCGCATTCTACTCTGATACCCCTGGGGTCATCCTGCATCAGGATCAGGTTGACAGCAGCTGGCTTTCCGGGTGGATCAATGGGGTGAGGGTCTGAATGGACTGGGGCGAGGAGAGCCAGGTGGAAGATGACTAGGAGGGACCTTGAAGAAGTACGGAGGTGGAGAAAGAGGCAAATGGAAGAGGAAGTGGGGGAGGGGGGTGAGTGGAGGCACAAGGGACTGCGATTTTGAAGCTGGGTCCCAGAGGAAGGAGCTTCCATTAATAGAGCCAGAGAAGACAAGAAGCAGAACCAGGACTTTGGAGCATTAGAGAAGGACCCGGGAAAACATTCCATAAAAGTGCTTGTCAAATACGTGCATGGCGGGCCCGAGAGGCTCTCACTCAGAGACTTCTGTGGGGGGAAAGGCACGCAAGTGCTTGCCAGATGCTTCCTTTCTTTTTTCCAGCGGAGATGGGCTTCTTGAATTCATTTATCACTTTTTAAGAACAATTCATAGGACCCTAAAAATATGTAAGTAAGAGAAAAAGGGAAAGGCCCCTGGGCAAAGCACCTTTTTTCCTAAGCTGCAGGAATCGGGGTTTGGAGTTCACTAAGTTAATAGCTGCGTGCCACAGACGGCTCCTTCTTCAAGGTCTAGCAGTCCCCCGGCTTCTCTGTGCCGCTACAGCAGGAGGCGGGCAGTGGCCTGAGCACCGACTGCAGCAGCTGGACCGTGCTCCCTGCTGCAGAGGAGCAGAACCAGACCCTCGGCTGTGTGAGCTTGTGTTCCCCAGCTCCAGCCAAAATGATTTTTTTTAAAAAAGGCTCTGTCCTTCCCAACAAGACCTCCATCATCTTTACATCGCAATCCCTCTGCAGGTGACCCGAGTTACGCGGTTTTCCTTCCCACAAACCTCGTTTTACCTGCCTCCCGGCTTTTATTCTTTCATTCCAACACTTACGATGTCGAGCTCCTTAAATGCATCCAAGAATGGAGAATCAACATGATGGCTCCCAGGACACCCATCCATCTCCCACCCTCCATATGTATTTAGTCATTAATATTTAGCTTCTCTCCTGCCAAAGGAGTCCTCCTCACATATGTGGTATGCCACAGAGCGGAAGGCAGGCCTGCCCTGGCTGCTTTGGATGGCAAACCAGTTCAAAGAGGTGTCCGAGGTCCAGGTCCCAGTTGGTTCCAGCATGTGGAGGCTGGCAGTGGGAGCTGGTGGTGGACCCACCTGGTTTTTACTCCTCAGCCAGTACCCAAAGAGCAGTGCCTTACATTGGTAAAGCTTTGCATAATGGGTTACGAACCCACATCCACAGGAACCCACTCCCTCTTCACAATGGAAATCAGCCCAACCATTAACTCCTCATTTTCTAGCTGAGGAACTGAATGTGGGACGACTGGTGGTGACTCTGGCTCTGTCAGTGATCTGCTGTATCAGAATTACCCCCCAAACATCCATGACCTAAAACAACAGTGGATTGTTTTTGCCTCACAGTCCTGTGAGGTTCTAGGCGGTTCTTCTGTTGGCTTCACCTGTGATCCCTCGTGTCTTTATTCAGCAGGTGGGCCTTCAGGAAGCTGGGAGAGTGGGACTGCTGGGTCCCTTGACCCACCTGACCTCCCCACCCACCTCAACATCTCACTCTCCATGGGCTCACATCAGTGAGTGGTCTAGTTCCCAGAGGGCAAAAATCTGAATATCTAAGCTTAAAATCACACAGCGGCGCTTCTACCACGTTCTCTTGGTCAAAGCACGTGACAGGATCAGCTGTGATCCACTTGTGATGGGAGATGTGGCAACGTTTCATTGCAAAGGGCAGGTGGACTAGAAGGGCTGCACAACCCACTTTATAAGCAGCCTTCCACCATGTGAGGGGCACAGTATTGAATAGAGAGAGATAAAGACAGGAATTCAGAATAAGACACACCAGCTTCAAGAACGTTTGCCTTGAGTTTTATGTGATCGAGTAAGGTCAAACCCTTGTGAGAGATCTGACTCAGGAAGTAAAAGCTTCTAGGTGTCATCATGATCATCACTATCATCATTCCTGACTATTCTTACTGCCACATTTATAATTCAGATGAATCGGAAAAGTTTGGAGGCACAGATGCCAAAGATTGGATCTAGCATGACGAGGTGTGGAGACATAAAGCTGGCAGTGACACAGATGCTGTGGCAATTCAAGGATGTGCATTTGGGGAGGCAATGTGAAAGCAGAAGCCAGGTCCAGTTCTGCCATTGCCCTGCTCTGTGAAACCACCTGGTCAGCGATTCGATAACTGGCTTATCTTTGCTATTTCTCAGGTTCCACGTTTCCTTTGTCCTAGGCTTTTATTTTGTGGAAGTTTGAAATTCTCTCCCCAGTAGTCCTGCAATAAAGCTTATACTAGGAAGGTGATTTTTCAAAAGTTATTTGTAACAGCACCATGCCTTGTCTGATCGGATGGCACTCCATTTCATAGTGATTCTCTCTGAAATGATGGTAGATGTTGGCCCAGTCATTCCGAGTGAATTCTTTACCCTCCCAAGGCTCTACCTGGAGAAGTAGCATTCCCATATGGTCTTGAGCCGAGAATTAGCCCAGCAGGCAACCCAGCTCCCCTTTAATCTTGGTGTTTCACTGCCACTGCCACCACCCACACACACAGCATCTGTTCACATTTGTGAACTAAATTTAACTTTCTCTTCCCATCAGCCAGGTCTCCCTTTAACAAGATCTAGTCAAATAGATGGTGCGTTTTTGATGACAGCAAATCCCACTTCTGTGAGTACTATGCGTTTCTGTGAGTACTATTAGAAATAATAACAATGACCACTTATTGAGTGCCTAACATGAGTCCATCACTGGAAATCCTGTGGAGCGCAGTTCCTTCCTGAAACACACGAGGTCACCAGGGATCAGAGCCAACTTCAAGCAACTGTGATCAAGGGGTGGTTCTGTGGAATGTGCATTAAGCGGCTAACTGCAAGGTTGGTGGTTCAAGCCCTCCTGCTACTGCAAGGAAGAAAGATGAAACTGCCAGTTCCCATAGAGATTGACAGTCTCAGGAACTCTATACAGGGCTGTTTGGAGAAGAATCAGATGACAGTGAGTTTGGTTTGGGGGTTGGTAACTCTTTAAACAGAGCTGTGACTGCAGATAGTTGGGCAAAAACCTGTGGAGTCTCAAAATTGGGGGTTCCCTGGGCCATGAGTTCCTGACTTCCTGGGGGAAACATGAACTCAATACATGTGGTGACATGTAAGAAGACCACCCCAGGTAAACATCTGGCCTTAGGGTCTGGAAGGGCTCAAGTTCAAGCTTCCCATTGCATCAGTGATGATTTAGGGGAGAGGTTATACATACCTAAAGCCCTTTTAGTCTAAGACAAAATTGAACTTTTGATAAGATCACCAATAATTTAACTCCAAGGAGCTGGAACAGGAGACAGAAATGGAAAAGAACTATTCCTATGTCACCTCAGTTTATCTGCCCAATCCTATCAGGCAGAGTTGATGTCTCCATTTTACTGGAGATGATGTGGCATTCACAGAGATTAGGTCATTTGCCCTGCCAGCCCACAAGGAAGAGGAAGGCCCACCATTCTTCCCCAACCCAGAAGTGAGTGAGACACATTCTGGACTTCATCCAGATCAAAAAAAATCTGAGTCGTGGCATCCACCCAGCCCACATGATTGGCACAGAGTAGATCATGAGACTTTCAGTTTTATGGGGAGGGGCTTTGTAGCATGAGGATACACTTGTGAGTTCAGGACACAGACCACTGGGTTCAAGCCTCAACTCCAACTTCTGCAAGTCACGTCACCTTGGGCAAGACATTAGTCTTTTGATGCCCCTGTTTTCCTGTCATGCCATGGGGGCAATAATGATACTCTTGTAAACTGCAAGACCCTCCATGAGATGATCTCTTACCCCCACCTCCTCTCGCTTACTCTCACAGGCCTCTTCCTGGTCCCTGAACACACCAGGTAGGTTTCCACCCTCAAGCCTCCATGCATTCCCTTTGCCTAGAGTGCTCCTTCACAAGGTAGCCATTTGGCCTACTCCTCCCCTCCTTCAAACATTTGCTCACTTCTCAAGGCCACAGGAGACCTACCTTGATCATCTCCCAGCACTTCCTTCTTCCCCATTATACTCTCCCCAACAGACTGCATGGTTTACTGATGTATGATGCTATTTTCTGTCATGTATAGTAAGGTCCAGAGTCTCCCATTTTGCCCATTGCTGTACCCCAAGTATCTGGTACAAGCCTGGCAAAAGACAGGTGCTCAATCGTATTTGCACAAAGGATTAATATAGATTTGTAAGGATTGAATTAGATGGTGTATGTTAATAACTTAGCTCCCTAGCAAACCCACCATAAGGGCTTACTCAAAGGCCATGCGCATCAAAAGTGACTTTGGTATTGATTTGCTGTCAGGCTGTAGTGTTCAGATCCCATGAGTGAAGATCCCAGACTGTGTGTAAATGACCTGTCCCTGTCGGTTGCTGCCCAGTCTTCCTGGTACTGATGAGTCAGTCTTCTTTTTGACCACTGTGCTCACGCAACTGGAGAAACTCAGTCAGGGAGCATTCGATAGACTTGTTAAAGGAGAGGCAGTGAGGCAGAAGCCTGCTGGCCCAGCAGCAGTGTGAAGTGGAGGCTACACTGAGGAGGGCCACCACCCTGCATAAAAACTATCCCACAGATGCACATTCCTACCTGGCCTTGTTGATAAAGAATTGCAGACAGGACACTTCAAGACAGAAGCCCCCTTCATATGCTACCGGGTATAGGAGAGAGCTTGTGGGAAAATGGAATGAAAGCATAATGGAATTTTTCCACGGACCGTTGAGGCCCCCTATTATCTTAGTTAACTCTGGGAGAAGTCAGGCTTGCTCAAAGAAGGCGGAAACAAGCTGGAGCTAGAGAGAGTGCAAGAAAACAAGTGTCTGGTGGCTGAGTCAAAGAGAGACAACTCACAGATGGCAGGGCTCATTTGGAACTGGGCTCCTTGGACCCCGTGCCTTTCACAGCGCCCCCCTCCCACCCATACCAACTCCCAGGGGCCCAAGTGGCCTTTACTCCTTCCCTGGCTCTCCTCTGACTACCAGAGTTGTGTCCAGCTTGGTCAGAGAAGCAGTCAGCACTGAGCATGTGAGCTCAGCTGCCAGACCCAGCACGCAGCCCATAATGCTCATCAGATTGTTTCCAGACTCAGAGCCAGATTTCAGCGAGACTCTACTGCTTCTTAGCTTAGTGATCCTGGGCAAGTCCCATACACAGAGCTGTGCCTCTGTGTCCCTGCTTTATAAATAGGGACTTGTCGTCATCTTGAGGAACCCTGGCGGCATCCCGGTTGACACAATGAGCACAAACCTCCCTGCTGTTCAGCAGGAGTAAGAGATGTCAGCCGGCTGCCGTCATGCCAGCTCTCGCTCTCCCCAGCCCCTTAAGAGACGGTGGGACTTTCCTGGAGGCTCCCAAGGCTGCAGCTTGTACAGAGACAGACTGCCACGGTATTCTCCCCCTCAGTGGTTGGTAGGGTTTTAGTCATCAGCCAAGATCTTAAGCCCTGCACCCTCAGGGCTTTTTCCAGCAAAGTGAAAGCCCTGGAAATTCCAAGGGCAAGTGTTGTTCTGTCGTCAACTGGCCGGCCCCAGGTCTGGTGTTCTGTGAGGAGCAAACTGCACACTTGGAAAGATGGGCCGGGTGATGCCACCCAGAGGTGCCTCAGAAAACGGGCCCAGTGACCAGGTCGGAGATTAGCACCTCAGAAGGTCTGTGAAGCCCAGTTCTCCCCTGCCCATGTGTGCTTGCCACCATGCAGGGGAAGTGACCTCCTTCATAGGGTGATGGGAAGACCAAATGAGTTCCAGTATCTCAGATGTCTAGCACAGTGCCTGGTACACAGTGTTTGTTTTTGTCATCATTATTGTTGTTTGCTGATTGTCCTGCAATAGTAAGTGTGATAAACAGGTAAAGCTGTGCTAAACAAACAAAAACAGAGCAAAAACCTAAATTGACTGTCATCAAGTCAGTTGCCATTCCCGGTGACTCCCCACGACAGCATAGAACTGCACCCCTGAGAGCTGCTGAGGCTGTAGGTCTTTGTGGGGCTTGATCAGTTGCTGAGACTGCAGGGAGATGACAGTCAAAGCTGGGCTCAATCATGGAGGGCTCTTGTTCTTATCAGCTCAGGACTCTTCTCCCAGATTCTGCTCCTCATCCCTGCTTTGGACGAGACCCAGCCATAGCCCCTGAGGTGAATCAGTCAATGACAGTCCTCCCCAGGGCTTCTGCTGGGAGTTGGTGGAAGAGGCAGGTTGAGGGGGGGTGGAGACGGAGAGCCCAGGTATGACCCCATTCCTGCAGTCCCTCCTTCAGTGTGGGGACCTCTCAAAGCCTCCTCCCAACCAACCTTTTTTTTTTCAAGAAAGCTCAAGTTTCTTCACATAGGTTTCCAACATTTGCAAGTGAAAAAGGCCTGACTAATGGGAGCCAGGACTTAATCCACTGAGCTGTGAGAAGGCTTGAAGGGTATTAAATTGGGGAGCGACAGGGCACAGGACTGAGCATTTGAGAAAGGGCACTCTGGAAGCCTGTGGAGGACAGATTACAGAGAAATGTTGACACAGGACCCATGCGTGGGCTGCCGCCATTACCCAGGTGAGACGCAGCAAGGGCCTGACCCCATGTAAGGGAAGCAGCTGCTAAGATGAGCGACTCATCTGAGAAACCTTGAAATGCTTGCAGAGGTGACCAGGAGCCGGCAGGAAGTGGCCCAAACTTATGTCCAGTGAGGTCTCCAGGCCAGCAGCAGCAGGTCCTGAGTGTGGGAGGCTGGTCTGGCTCTGAAGGTCAAGGCCCTGCCTTTGAAGGACGCAGTTAACCAAAGTTCTTCCTACAACTGCACTACCTACTGTCCTGCTGTCCTAGGGTCTGCCCCCTCAATGACTCCTGCCTCTGCAAATCTCACTGCCTTCTGGTGGGTTCTAGTCAGGGCGGGGCTGCATGTGTGGCAGAAGAGAGCTATCCCGTCAGGTTTTCTGGGCTGCAGGTTGTTCTTCTTCTTCTTCTTTTCAGTATTTAAAAGACAGCACTTATTTTTAAGTGTATACATGGAGCACAGTTAGCTATATCCTAAAATAAGTGCAGCATTATAAAATCAAGAAAGACTATTACAAGTGGAGTTTGCCCCACCACCACCCCCACACACACACACTGCAACCCACATCTTTAACCGCTGCACTTGATCTCAACAGGGTAGGGAGGCCTTTGTGGTCCTCTCATCACTTCACAGATGCCTGTGCCACAGATGCCTGTGATTCTGGAGACTCAAGTCCCTGGTGGAAGTTTGCTCCCTCTTTCCTCCACTTTTCAGGAGTTTTTCTCCATAAAATGATCTCCTGCCGCTTGAATTACCTTCTGTCTTCCTCATCCACCAGGACCACATTCAAAGAGTACCTCACTGAAAATGTTTTGTTTACATCTCCCATTGTTGGACTTGGGTCATATCCCACTAAAAATAGTCTTTTGGGGATTGATTCACCATTTCCTGGTGCACCATCCATGATTTCATATTTGGTGATTGTTTCTGTTTCTGTTGTGGTACAGGGTCCAAGTCCTGTGATCTCTTTTGTGATCACTTGTAACTCCATATGCTGCATGTTTATTCTTACTAATAAGAAGGAAACTTTTCCAGCCATTCCACCCTTTTAGTGATACTTTGAGTTATTATATACAAATTCTATATGTAGACGATCGTTAGTGCCCACTCCATCTTAATAGAGTTGTTAGCATCAGGATAGGTGGCAAGCTGGTGAACAATGAAATCATACTCTCTTTTTAATAATTTTATTGGGGCCTCTTATAGCATTCAATACATCATTTGTATCAAGCATATTTGTACACATGTTGCCATATTCATTTCCAAATATTTTCTACTTTAGCCCTTGGTATAAACTTCTCTTTCTCCCTCCTTTTTTCATAAATCATTTTATGGGGGTCATACAACTCCCATCATGATCCATACATACAATCAATTGTATGCAGGCCACATCACACTCATTGCCATCATCACTCAGAAAACATCCTCCCTCCACTTAGGCCCCCAGTACCAGCTCCCCATATTTCCCTTCCCCCATCTCCTCCCCCATGAACCCTTAATAATGTACAAAATGTTACACTTTTTCATATTGTACCACGTCTGTCTTACTATTGTCACCTTAAGAAAAGACTCAAGCGGACATTGGCACCATTGTAAGATTCACATGGCTTTTCAACTTGCAAAAATTCAAAATCATAACTTCTGCTCTGAGTCAATTCTCCAGGTAAAGCCAGTTTTTTTAACTAGGTTGACAAATTCGTGATTATTACTCTTGCCATTGAAAAGTTCAATTTGACCTACAGCTTCAGTTCTAATTCCTTGGTGCTCTAGCCTCTTTCCAGGTTGCTTAAAGGCTAGGTTTTCCTTTCCTGAAACAGACTCTCCATCATAGGAGAGATAGTGTTTTTCTACCGTGTCATCTTCAGCTTTCATTTCCACCATTTTCCTGGTTTTCCCATCGTTAAGAACAACGTCGAGCTCATGAATGGATCACAGAAACCTCCAAGAAAACTCATTGTCAGCACTACCACTGCCAGACCCCTCCTCCCCCCACTGCACTCCTCTTGCCCCAGGACTGGGCTGTAGTCTTGAAGGAAGATGTTGCCAGGCCTTTATTCTGAGGCACCACTGGGAAGGCCCTTAGGCTAACAGATGGACGAGAGAACCGTTTGCACTTGCAAGGGTGGTGGCTGCTGAAGGAGTCCTTTGTCATGTCATTGTCCAAGTCCCTGCCTCCTTTAGACCTGTCCCTGGTCACAGGCAGCCCTGCCCTTGGCTGTTGGTGCTCTCCCACCCACCCTCAATTAGGAGAGGAAGAGCCTGTCAGCACAACCACCTTCACCTTCCCCCTTCAATAGCCCCCCAGGAACCTCAAGACAAGATGGTGCCCTGCCTGAGGCTCCTGAGAGCCAGTGTGCATACAGGAAATGACTTGGGAGTGGGCATCATTTCTTTTTATTTATTTATTTATTTATTTTGTTGTTGTTGTTGTTGTTGTTGAGAAGATGAGCAAGACAGGCACGAGTTCAATCATTTCTACAGGTCTAATCTTCCTTTGGAAGTGCCGGCCGTGCCCCAGAAGCTCCGCACACATAACTCGGTGTTGCCCTTCCCGCTGGACGGGTGACCCAGTGGAGGCTCCCTCCCACCTGCCATTCACAGTGAGGGCAAAGCAATGCTCTGCCAACATCCCTCAGTGCGGAGGCGGGCACCAGAGCCCCAACCTGGAGCCCAGGCACTCTGCGAAGCCGCACTGCCACCTTCATCAGGTTATTGGAAGATCAAGCAAATGCAAATGCATCAACTGCCTTTACGCTGAGTGTTTTGTTTGGGTTTTTGTTTTTTGAAAGCCCTTTGTGAACCACAGGGTCCCGCCTGAGATCAGCTGGCTTATGTCCTGTGAGGGTCTTCCTGACACTGTGTGTAATGACCCAGCTGGCAGTGCACTGCTCTCAGCCCGCCTGGCCCGGCTCAGGCAGTGTGCCCTGGGCGTTGGCGAGAGAGCAGAGGCACCACGCAAGGGAGCTCTTCCCCTTTGCTTGCAGTTTCTGCCCATTCAGGGCCAGCTACTATGCCCAGCTGCTAGACAGCCTGCTCCTCTGGGCGGCCCTCCACCCCGAACACGTGAGACAGAGCACCACAGGGGACAGAGTAGTCTTCTCCCGGTGAGCAGCTCAGCCATCAGAGCACAAATGCCCTCTGGCCGTGGTCCCTGAGAAGCGGGTCCTAGCCTTGCGGGGCTCCGGTCCAGTTTTCCAAAACAGTACTTGAGCAAATCCACCCCAGGGCAGTTACACTGGCATGATTCAGCAAAGCAGAGCAGGGTGCTGGAGTGTGACGGCAAGTTGCTTCAAACATCATGCCCGTAGGACACTGGTAGACAGGAGGTACGTGTCTGACTTGGGGGGTGAGGGGGGTTCTCTTTGGGGCTAAGCAGCCTCCTGTGGTAAGTGTGTCCCTCCAGCAAAGGCCAGGTGAGCTGTTCTGTGGACAGAGGTGGGCTCTGCCCGGTGAGCGGGTGACATGGTAGAGTCCTTAAAAGGGGCTTGCTCTCCTCTCTGCGTTGCAGATTCTTGTCTGTGAACTAGTGTGTGGATGTGTGAGGGCAGTGCTTCTCAACCGTCCTAAGGCTGCTACCCTTTCAGACACATTGCTGTGATGACCCCCCCCCCCACCATAAAATTGTTTCATTGCTACTTCATAACTGTAATCTTGTTACTGTTATGAATCATAATGTAAATATATGATACACAGGATGTATTTTCACTGCTACAAATTGAACTTAATGAAAGCATAGTGATGAATCACAGAAACAATATGCAATTATATATTGTGAGATATTTATTTTTAATGACAAAGAAATGAAATTTTGTCTGGAAGCATGGTGTAGCCTGGGTAACAGTCTTCATGCTAGGTACTCATATGTGGGTGTATCTCCATGTGGGCAGATGTACCTGGAGACAGATAGAGGAGTAATGTCTCAGTTCCTAAGACCATCGGGAAACATGTGTTTTCTGATAGTCTTAAGCGAGCCCTGTGGAAGGGTCTTTTGACCCCCAAAGGGGTCACAACCCACAGGTTGACAACCGCTATGCTAGGGGCTCAGAAAACCGGTTGCTGAGACTGCAGGGAGATGCTGTTGCTATTGTGGAAGGTTCTGGGAGGCGCATAGTGAGTAATGAGGTTGAAGCTGGGCCAGATCATGGGGTGGGGGGGGGGGGAGTGCGGATTTTATCCTTCTCAGCTCTGCACCAGCTCACACTAGCCCCTACTTCATAGAGTTGTTTGAGAATTAAATGGTTCTGCATACATGGACTAGGGAATGTTGGCAGTCTAACCCCACCTTTATACCCTTGTCTCCATCTCATGCTTTAGAAGACCCTTTGGCAGGTGAACTCCACTGCCTTGTATTCCCCTCCCCATGAGCTCAAGGGGGACCTGAAGGCAGAAGGTGTGGGACACACTTGGGCCTGTGGACCTTGGTGTGCACACTCCCATAGACCAGTGTGTCCACTGGTCCCTTGTGGATCATAGTGTCACACCCCTCTTGGGCCATTGAGGAATGCCCTTTAGCTTAGAGTTCTCTACCAACCATAGCGCCTACCCACATCCATGTGACCCTTTGTGTACCATAACATCCACACCATGGGTGTGCAGTTCCCCATGGATCACAGTGTTGATGTTGTGAGTGTGAGTGTGGCATCCCTTCCCACCCTACTGTGACCAGAATTCTTTGGAGTCCGAGAATTCTAAATTTGAATCTGCGCTTTCAGATATGAAGGTATAAGCTGAAGAATATTTAGCAAAGTATAGGCTTGATTTATAAACATTTTACTGTCTGGTCATATAGTATGTGGACTTTTTTTACTTCTACCCTGGACCCTAAACATTTTAGGGGTATTCCTGGTGATGACAGTCTTGATGGTAGAGAGAGATACAAAACAAGGGAAGGGTATGTCCAGGTGGGAGTCAGTGCCCGGAAGTAACTATTTTATCACTGTGTTGACCTGCATTCCTACTCCTTCCTTTGCTAACTTTGGACAAGAGAAGGCCTTCCCCCTCTTTTCTTCTAGCACTCGCTCTCTAGATCCAGCTCTAATGTTGGGTTTGAACTCTGAGACTTTGTTATCCTAGGCGCCTCTCCAGCAGCCCTTAAGGACCTGTCTTCAGCAAGGCCAGCACAGTTGGTACTCTCACTGGTCAAGATCAATGGAGATAATTCACACCAACGCAAGCAACTGTGTTGCCGCATGAACTGCGCTTGTTGTTCTGTCATTGCCCTCCTCTGCCCCGCCTCTCCAAGTGACCTTCAGTGTGTCATCATGAGCTGCAGCACATGCAGTGCATCTGTGCCTAGAGTCTTGTGCCTGAGTCGCTGGGTACCCCACAGTGAGGGAGGCACAGGCAGACGGTAACTACCGCAGGGCACACAGGTCTCTAGGTCTCTAGAGATGGTGTGGTATGGTTTGAAATACACAACCCACAAGAGTTCAAATCCCAGCTCCCACCACTCGCTAGCAGCCATGTGCCTTTGAACAAGTTACATGAACTCTCTGAGCTATGGGTGCGACACGTGTAAAACGGAGCTAATGATGCTGGCCTTACAGCTGTGCAAGCAAAGGGCTCAAGCAGAAGAACAATTGAGAGGATGCCCCAGGACCAGATGTTTTGATATGATGTATACAGGATCGCTGTGAGTCAAAACCAGTTGAACGTCACCTAATAACAATAACCAATGACTATGTTTGGGGGTTGAAAGAGAAGGCCCATTTTAAGCCGCTGGCACAGCACTGGGGATGGAGGTGGGCATCCTTGATGGTGCCAACAATTAAACACATGACTACCAGCCAGAATGTTGGTGTTTTGAACACACCCAGAAGAGCCTCAGAAGGCAGGCATAAAGAGCTGCCTTGAAAGGTCCCCACTTTGAAAGCCCTGTGGAGCAGTACAGCTCTACACGTGCAGCCTCCACGACTCAGAGTCCACTTGATGGTAAACAACCGCCTCTATGGTACAACCCCTGGAAAAGTTGAGGTGGTGGTGGTGAGGTGCTGTTAAGTTGACTCTGTACAACAGAACAAATGCTGCCTTGGTCTTGCACCATCATGAGGCCGGTTATGTCCGAGCTCGTTGTTGCAGCCACTGCATCAGTCCATCTAGGTTAGGTCTTCTCTTATTGGCTGGAGGAGCCCTGGTGGTGTAGTTGTTGTGAGTGGGGCTGCTAACCACAAGATCAACAGTTCAGAGCCACCAGCCACTCCTCAGGAGAAGATGGGACTTTCTACTCCCATAAAGAGTTGGCCTAGGAAACTCACAGGGGCAGTTCTCCCTGTCTTATAGGGTCACTGGGAGTGGGCACCAACTCAAGAACAACCAGTCAAGAGTGCTTGTCCCTGTCTTTTTTTTTTCACTGACCTCTACCAAGCATGGTATCTTTTTCCAGCATGTGATCCCTCTCGATTCCATGTCCAGAGTACATGAGATGAAGCCTCACCATTCTTTGTTCTAAGGGGCATTCTAGCTGTATCTGTTTCTTCTTCTGGCAGCCTCTGGTATATTTAATATTCTTCACCAACACTTTCATTCAAATGCATTAATACTACTACAGTTTTCCATATTTATTGTCTAGCTTTCACATATATATATGTGAGGCAATTGAAAATACCATGGCCAAGTCAAGTACATCTTAGTCCTCAGAGTGTCATCTTTACTTTTAAAATTTTTAAAGGGTGTTTTGCAAATTGATGCTTCCAGTGCTAATATATCATTTGATTTCTTGACTTAAACTTCCATGAGCATGTATTGTGGATTTAAGTAAAATTAAATCCTTGGTAACTTCCACCTTGTCTCCATTTACTGTGATGTTGCTCTTTGGTTCACTTGTGATGATTTTTACTTTCTTTACCCTGAAAACCCTTCCATTTTGAGGGCTATGGTCTTTGATCTTCATCAGCTAGTGCTTCAAGTCCTCTTAGCTTAAAGCAATCAAGGTCGTATCGTCCGCATATGACAGGTTGTTGGTGAGTCTTCTTCTAATTCTGATGCCAACTTCTTCTTATAGTCCAGCTTCCCACATTATTTGTTCAGCGTTCTGATTGAATGCACGTGCTGAAAAGCTACGACTCAGCCATGCCACTTTCCTGATCTCTAAATCACACAGAATCGCTATAGATTGTACATGAGCACATTGAAGTGTTTTGGAAACCTAATTCTTTGTCATGTAATCTATAATCTGTCATGATCCACATAGCTGAATGCCATTGTTATGGTCAATAAAGCACAGATATTTTTCTGGTACCCTTTGCTTTTAGCCAAGAGGCATCTGATATCAGCATTCATATATTTTATTTCATACCCTCTTCTAAATATGACTTCAAGGTAGTTCCCTGTCAATGCACCATTTAAAAGAATTATCTTCCACAAATTTTACTTTTGTGTGGTGTAAATTATATTGCCCATGGTTTCCACATTTGGTATGACACAAAAAAATGTATTTCTTCTAGTCACTTAGCCAGGTAGCTCTCTTCCAAGTGTCTTGGCATGAACAAGTGAGCACTTTCTGTGTAGCATCTGTTTGGTAAGCCCTATTAATTTGCACTTTCTGGTTTCCACCAGTACCTTCAGTGCAGCTTGGATTTCATCCTTCAGGATCATTAGTTCTTGATCCTGTGCTAGCTCCTAAATGATTGATCATTGACCAATTCTTTTTGGTAAAATGACTCTGTATATTCCTTCCATCTTCTTTTGATGTTCCCTGCATTATCCAGTATTTTGCCCGTATAATTCTTTAATAATGTAAACTGGAGATGTGAGTGAACTTTTTTCTTTGGTTCCTTCAGGTAGGAAATACCGAATGTGTTCTTCATTTTTTGTTTTCTGACTCACCTTTTCATAGTGTATTATAATACTGTCTTCTCAAGAATCCCTTTGAAATTTCCTATCCAGCTCTTTATTTCTTTCCTATCCACTTCATTCTTTCTTCTGTTCATTTTAGCTACTCTGAAAAACTAGTTTCAGAGTGTCTTCAAATATTCATATTGGTCATTTCTTTTTTGAATTTTAGCATGATGTTTACTGGGGGTTGTTTGTTTTTTATAATAAATAATTTTATTGGGGGCTCTTACATGTGTTACAGCAATCCATACATCCATTATATCAAGCAGATATACAATAGCTGGTGTCAACAATTTCTAAACAGTATCTCTTTTTGATCCCTTTGCTAATCAGCTCCTATTTTCCCCCTCCCCCCGCCCTGCAATCCCTTACTATATTATGCATTGTTATTATTAGTTATACATATCTTACACCACCCATTCTATCCCTTCACCTACTGTCTGGGTATTCATCCCACTTGAGAGGAGTTATTCTTCCATCATTGCTCTCCTTTCCTCCTTCCTTCCCTTTCTCCCATTTCTCTTCCCCCCACCCTGGAATCATTGCTTTCATTACTGATTCTGAGGGGGTTTGTCTTTCCTGAATTCCATATATTGAAAGCTCTTGTTTGTGTCACTGTGTGTACACCAGTCTAGTGGGATTTTTCGAGGTTGGCCTGAGATCATAATAGTGGGGGAGGAAGGATGAAAGAACTAGAGGAGTGCTGTGTATTTTGTCAGCTCTAAACTGCCCCCTGGATGCATTCCCTCTGTGTAGCCCCTCTGCATGGGAACATCCAATTATCCACAGATGGGCTCTGGGTCTCCACTTTGACCCCTCTCCATCACCTTGATGGGATTGTTTATTTTTAAACTTCCGATGCCTGTTTCCATTGACACCCCATGATCACACCAGCTGGTGTGCTTCTTCTATGTGGGCTTGTTGCTTTCCTGCTAGATGACCACTTGTTTGGCCTCAAGCTTTTAACCATCTTGGTTGTTTTTTTTTTCCTTTGTGCCTGTCTTGTCAGTGACTCTTTACTTTTTTTTCATGAATGATGCCCCTGAGGTTGTTCCACAAACCACAGGTTTTCAGTCATGACTGTTTACGGCATCAAATCTTTTCTTGTGGTGGCTTGAAATGCAAGTGGGATGTGTGCGAGGTCAATCTTCAGCTCTCCTGACCTTGTTTTAATCTCCTTCCACTTCATCTCACAGATGAGCAATGGGTGACCAGTTCTGTCGTCTGCCCTGGGTCTTGTTTGGATTGATGATAATTAAGTTTTTCCATCATCTATCTCTTTCCACAGATGTAGTCAATTTAATTCATGTGTTTTCCATCCAGTTAGGTTCATGGGTATACCAAACAAAAGCCAAACCTATAGCCATCGAGTGATTTCAGACTCATTGCAAGTCTTTGTGACCCTACCAAGGCTATAAATCACTATGGGAGCAGACAGTCTCATCGTCCTCCTATTGGGCAGCGAGTGGGTTGGAAAGGCCTATCTTGCAGTTAGCTGCCCACAACTACTTTTATGCTATTGAAAGAAAGGTACGAGAAAAGAGGTATTTGCAATGACCAAGTTGATGGTCTTGTCAAATTCTATCCTACTCCCCAGTGTCATTTCTCTCAACCAGGAAAACCCCCAGAATCCACTGAGATGATTCCAACCCATGGTAGCTCTATTCAGCAGGGGCTCTCAACCTTCCGAAGGCCATGACCCTTTCATGCAGTTCCTCATGTTGTGGTGACCCCCACCCCCTCATAACTGTAATCTTGCGACTGCTCTGAATCAGGTGACCCCTGTGGAAGGGTCGTTCGACCCCCAAAAGGGTCACAGCCCACTGGTTGAGAGCTGCTACTCTACAGGGTCTTTATGGGAGCAGATGGTCTCATCTTTATTCCACAGCACAGTGGGTAAGTTCGAACCGTCAACCTTGTGGTTACAGGAACACGGCCACCGTATAGTCCATAAATCCTGACATGGAGAGTTTCAATCGCTGTAGAATCAAACCACTCTCATTGCCATTGAATTGATTTTGATTCCTGACAGCCCATGTGTCACAATGTGGAACAGCTCCATGGGCTATGTTTGGCAGTGAGCTTTACGGAAAGAGATCTTCAGGCCTTTTGCGGCACCGCTGGGTGAGTTCAAACTGTCGACCTTTTGATGAGTGCTTGAGCGTAAACCAGGGACCTAACGCTAGACAAGAGCTTTTTGTATCCCTGATCCCCCGTGCCCGGCACGTGGCAGGCCTCAGCTTCTTTAAGCTGTGAAGAGTGCGCTCTGCTTGGCAGGCACAACAAGGTCCAAAGACACAAGTCACTGCAGATCCGCTGGCCGAGCCCCAAGTACAGCTGCCTTTGTTGACTGTCTTCTCTCGCTCTCTCTCCTTAACTTTCTCCCTTGACTGGAAAATGTCACCTTTGAAATTCAAGCTGGTGTCTGAGCCAGGCAGGAGCTTTGTGGGTTTGGGGACCCAGGCACATTCCTGAAATGCACTGATGCGGCGGTAGGGAAGTCTCGTGTGACTGACGACGCACTGCCTTTATTCTATTGACCGCTGTGTTAGTCTGGCTGATGCACTTTAATCTCTTGCATGAATATTCATCCCTGTCTGTCCAAGAGAGATGTGCAATAGAAGTGTAAATGCAGAAAATTTAAAGACTTATAAATGGCCAGGAGGAAGAAAATAGCTAAGGCAGAGAGGCAGCTGTGAGAAGGGTTAAAGCCGGAAGCCAGCTTTCAATTTATGCTCTCCGGGACAAATGTAGATCATTCTAATGGCCTGATGGATGTGGAGTGTTGCCCTGGGAAAGCTCCCACACAGACGGCCCAGGCCCCCTCTGAGCCTCAGCTTGGCTGCCTGGGCCTTTAAATATGATTGTGGGTAGATTGGGCTGGGTTTAGGGGGCTATTATGGTTGTTTTCTGGTTTTCTCTCTGTATTGTCTTCTCTGAACTCTCCTCATTCAAAGGAAAGTAAATATCAAGTACTCATGTGTTTTGCTGTTTGTAGCAGATGCCACTGAAGGAACTGAAGGCAACTGGGTGTGTTAAAAATCATTTTAACGGATCAAGGCTGCTTGAAGTCAATTCCCTGGGAGCCCACGGGTTTTCACGGGCTTTTCAAGTTGAACTCGAGGCGGTTGTAAATGTGTCCTTTTGTTGGATAACAGAAGGTGAATGCTAATGCTGAGAGCAAAGGAGAGCCTGGTGAGATCTTGTCTTAGAAACCCTGAGGAGCTCTCTGCCTTCTAAGGCCTCAGCCTCCTTGAAGTGACTCTCTGTAGCTGGCTCCACAGGAGCAGAACTCGCTAGCAGGAGGCCCGTCCTGAGGCCAAGAGGTGGAGTCAGTCAGTTGGCCTCTGCGTCTCCCACCTGGCCTCTATAAAATGGGGATGTCGCAGGTGGTGATGGAAAGTTCTTCAACAGAGCAGTGAAGGCTGTGAGACTGGGGGTTCAGGGAGAATCGGGCCGGCGTGTCAGCCAGCTACCATGGAGCTCACCTCATGGGAGTTAGGGAAGTCTGCCAGCATTTCAATGTCTGGGGCACTGAAATCACTAAAGAGCTGAGTAATGAACACTGTACGTGCCGTGGGCCACGTGGTCCGTCACCACCAAACCTCAGCCATTGTCGCGTGCAACCAGCTGTGGGCAATTCAGAAGCAGCTGGGCGTGGCTGCCGGCCAATAAAACTTTATTTCCAGAAAGCAGGTGGCAGGTGGTCGGGGGCCAATGCCTGAATGAGATGGCCAGTCAGGTTCTGTCTAAAGAAAAAGTGACACGGTTTATCTTGAGAGGCATAAAACCTATCAGTGTGTGAAATGATGGGCACTTTTATTTGCTCTGTGTGTAAATGAAATGATACATGAGATAGTGATGTTGGTATAAACTCACTGCCGACTCAGAATGACCTTATAGAAAGGAGTAGAACTGCCCCTGTGGGTTTCCAAGACTGTAACTCTTTATGGGAGTAGAAAACCAATTCTTTCTCTACCTCATCTTTCTCATCAGACTACCAAGTCGTAGTTTGAACTGCTGGCCTTTTGATTAGCAGGCCAATGTGTAACTCACTAAGCCACCAGGGCTTATAGACTTTGTAAAAACAGAAGAACTCAACAAAGTTCAGAGGGAGCTTCAAACTCAAAGGGATCATTGGGATCGTGCAGTCCAGCCAGGCCCTCTATGCAGGAAGCTCCCCTCCCCAAGTTCCTGACTCTGCTTCACCAAATTCTGCAAAAAGGTGCCCATCTCCAGAGAGAAGCCAGAGCCCTGCATAATGTGGAAGCATTCTACTCCCCTATAACTCTCCCCTTACCCGCCCGCCATGCCCCGCACAGGTGGAGGCTGGGTTCAGTCCCAAGGGCCCCTGCAGCTCAGCCCTCTGCCCTGAATGGAATCCAGACCTATCTTCTCTGGCCCCATACCTCTGCGCCCATCTTGCCCACTGCCAATCCATTTCTATCTGGATGCACTTTTGGGGGGAGAACTACTGCTTGACTGGTTGGTTTTACATTCCATCTCAGCCCAGACTCTGTACCTGCAGCCCAACTTGGCTCAACCTTCATGACCTTCCCAGACACTCAGAAACTAGGCACCATTCCCCCCTCGAATAAGGTCTGGCATACACAAGTGTGGCGGTCATGTATTCGAGATGTCAATTTCATGATTGAGATATAGGGGGGTGGAGTCTAGCCTGTTAATCTGGAGATAGCCAATGAGTAGCCAATGAGGCCTCCGTGTGGGCATGGCTTTCTCCTGAGATTTCTGGGAAATCTCACAATATTTCCCTCATAGAGATGAGAGGCCATCTCCCCAGTTGTTGGGAATCAGTCTCTGAGGCAACAAACTATGGACAAGACAAGATGGCAGCATCCCAGGAGCTGGAGGAGCCAGAAGAGAACCATGTGGCCTTACCCTGATGGAACCAGACCTCTGAAACTGGAGAAGTCACGTGGAGAACCCCGCCAGCACTGAGTTGCTTTTGTCACCACTGGATGCTATTAATGGACCCTGAGCCCTGAAGTGAGGAGCCATGGGAGACCCCTACCAGTGCCTAGATTCTGCACCCACTGACCTGTGACATCATGAGTCGGAAGGAGACTTTGTAAACTGGTATCAGGCATATGGGCTAATATCGGACTTATGTCCTTGAACTGGACTGGGCTGGGATGCTTTCTCAATGTTCCATTCCTCTTGTATATAAACCTTACCCTTATATCCATATGCGTGTCTATAAATTTGTTTCTCTAGTCTACTTGGACTAACACAACAAGGATCTTTTAGGCATTTAAATTCCTCTTTTGTGAGAATCATCAGCTATCCCTGAGCCAAGCACCTCCATTCTATGACCCTGGGTTTAAACCTGTCATCCAAAGTTCAGGCTTCCCTGCTGTAAACAAAAAATTAGCTGCCGCCTCAGCAGAAAGGTCTGCTCAAGAGAACACACAGCCCTGGACAAGCAAGAGCCATGGAGACAGGCATGGGACAAAGGCCCTGGAGCTGCCCTTCTCAGAGGGGAGCAGATGGCTACACTTAGCCTATAAATTGCAGACAGCACTTAGTGATGATGAGGAAACTCGGTGTCTGGAGGGCAGAGACTGTGAAGGCTGGTGGATGTCTCCTCAAAGCAGAGTCGATTATTGAACACCCGCAGCCAAGTAGACCCTCTCCCAATTGCAAAAGCAGACAAGGATCCTATGCAGGAACCTGTGGCTTCCCCTACATTGGAGAGGAAAGCAGAAAGCCACCACCGGAAAGCAAGTCAGGGTTCATACCAGGTCACCTGGTGCCCCTCAGCCATGACCCTACAGCACAGGGTTGAACTGCTCTGGGGAGCTTTGAAGTGCCGACTCTGCAGTTGGCAAACCACTATGTAACCGCTGTGCCAGCAGGGTTCCACCAGGGCCATGATGCTGAGCAAGTTTTAGCAGAAATTCCAGACCATGCTGGACTAGGAAGAAAAGCCTGACCATCTACTTCTGCATACCAGCCGACGAAAACACTGTGAAGCACAGTGGTCCCGTCCTGCATCAGTCGTGGGGGTAGCATGGGACAAGACAGCAGACTGTTGTGTGGTATGTAGGGTCACCATGAGTTGGGCCGAGGCGACAGCATGCCATTGCTAACTGGTTTCCCCAACCAGTATGTTAGCCCCCTGAAGGCTGCAGCGGGGCTTGCCTCACTGCTACATCCTCGGTGCTCAGCACCGTCAGAGGCGCGGGCCATATCCGTGGGTTCCGAGTCCATGCCATACTGTCTCTCTCTCCCTGCCGATGGGAAGAAAGGCTCAGGGCGCAGTTTTCTCTCACATCTCGAAAGCAGCCGGAGCTGCCACACCCCTCACTTCTCATCCCTTTCTCCCAAGAAATGTGAGGCTCGGTGTGTTAGCCCAGGTCGACTAGAGAAATTCATAGACATGCATATGGATATAAGGGAAAGATTTATATACAAGAGGAATGGAACATTGAGAAAGCATTCCAACCCAGTCCAGTCCAAAGTCATAAGTCTGATATTAGCCCATAGGTCTGATACCAGTTTATAAAGTCTCCTTCCAATTCATGAAGTCACAGGCCAGTGGGTGCAGTCCTGGCTCTGGCAGAGGTCCCTTCATGGCTGTTCATTTCCAGGGCTCAGGGTCCATCAGCAGTATCCATTGGTGATAGAAGCATATCCGTGCCAGAAAGGGTCTCTCTATGTCTTCTCTAGCTACAGAAGTCTGGTTCCACCAGGGTAAGGCTGTGGGGCCACTTCTCCGGATTTTCCAGTTCCTTGGACACCGTCATCTTGTCTTGTCAGTTGAACGACTCCCAACAACTTAGGAGATGGTCTCTCATCTCCACGAGGAAAATATCGTGAGATTTCCTAAAATTCTCAGAGAAAACCATGCCCACAGAGGTCCCATTGGCTAACTCCAGATTGACAGGCTAGACTCCACCCCTAAACTTCCAGTCATGAAATTGACATCATGTCCATGACTGCCACACTCCATCATCATTGTGCTACCAACTGGAGATTGGTGAGGGCAATTGTTCCTGCACAAGCAGACGGCTTCCCAGGGAGTCTGGGCGGTGCAGTTGAATGTGGCTCAGATGCATGCTGTCGAACTCTGCTAAGCAGGCAGCTGGCATGGCCATGGTTCCTCAGGGTTTGGGGTCAGAGACAATGATGCTAAGCTGCGGATCCAAGCTATTTGGTTGTCTGTGTTACATAGTCCATGCTGCGGTTCTCTTGAGCACGCCCCCGCCTGCCACTTCTGTGTCCCCGGGGTCCCTGGCACAGGCCTCAGGGACAGGAAAAGGCCGTGCCTCCCACCCACCCCAGTGCTGTTAGGATGCAGAGGACAGGGTTTTTTCACATCCTGCTGGAGGTCTTCTGGCTGGAAACTTTCCCAGACACCTAATTTTCTCACATAAAGGTCACGTCTTCTTTCTCCTTGAAAATTAGTGTCGGCGAACTTGTCTCTATTATAAACCCCAACCTGGGGGAGGCTGAACATGTCCGCACAGCCCTCGGGAAATGCCTGGTGTGCGCAGTCCATGGCCCCAGGCTACAGCAGCTAGGGAGGCAAAGGGCAAGGGGAGGGGCAGGGCCTAGAAACTGGACTGCAGTCCCTGAGGAGAGCGCACCACGGGGCTCCCGAATGAGGGCAGCTGCCCTGCCCAGCAGCTCAGAGAAGTCATGTGCCCCATCCATCCCTTTATCAAACTGTTCTCCTCTCCTGACCAAACATAACGGGGCCACAATGCCTGCTGTTAAGACGCAAAGTTGGCAGGATGTCACTTCTCTTTGGGACAATGACTCCATCCTCAGAGATATATTCATTGTTTTATTAGAAGCGTACAGCAGAAGGGATGCTGGTGATGCAACCAGTTAAGCTGCAAATCCAAATACTGGCCCTTTAAACCTACCCATTGAACAGGAGACAGGCCTGGCAGATGTAATCTTGTAATCTTCCATATAGATATGTAATTCCATATAGATATGTAATTCCATATGTAATCTTCCATAAAGATTACAGCCAAGAAGTCCTGATGGGACGGTTCCACCCTGTCACTTGTGATTCCCAATGAGTTGACGTCAACTCCATACAGCCCCAGTGGTGCAGTGAGGTATGGGTAGGCTTGCCAACCCCCAGAGCAGCAGTTCAAACCCACCAGCCACTCCCTGGGAAAAAGAAAAGACTCTGCTTCTGTAAAGATTTACCATCTCAGAAACCTTACTGAGCAGTTCTGCCTGTCCCACAGGATGGCTCCAAGTTAGGGGTGATTTGATGGCAGTAAGTGCCGGACCTCGGAAATGCAGAACTGAAGTGGGCCAAGGCCTCACCCTCAAGGTGCTTACAGTGTGGAGAGGCAGACCTCTATGCCGAGGCATGCTGGGAGATGAATGCAGAGCATGGGGAACTTTATGGACTGCCCTGGGAATTGGGAGTCATTGAAGCATTTTGAGCTGAAGAATGAATTGGTTGGGTTTTCTTTTTCACAAGGACCCTCAAAGGGGAACGTTAGGTGATTAGTTCCCTTGGATTCATTGTGAAGGTCCGAAACCTCCTTTGACCCATAACCCATCCCCCTATCCCCTTACCCACCTTGTCCAAGTACCTCTGCAATGTGACTCCACAGTACAGGACTTCTCCCTGGAGGCACACACTACACTCAGGCATGCTGTGCTTGCTCCTTCGGTTGTCCGTGCTCCTCACTGGAGGAGTTGTGTCTCACTCATCATTATATTCTTATGTTCCCAGGGTCCAGAGCCTAGAACATGGGGGGTGCCCACTAAATAGTTTTTTACTCGACTGTCCAATACAGCTACTGCAGATGTTCAGGTTGCTGGTGCTGCCGAGCTAGAGACATGGTAGTAAGAGAGTGGGGGAGAGAAAACTGCAGATGGGGGCAGACCCCAGAGTGGCCCAGAGCCCCTGGAGTTGTGCAGAGCCACTCACAGGCCTTGGCCTCCTCTACCTGCCCTGGCACTCCTCACTTGCAAAGCAGGGCTTGTAAAACCTCCCTTATGGGCCCGTGGAGATGGAGAGTGTAAACAGGCAGTGGGAGAGGTATGGTTTGAAGGTGGTTAAAAGTTATTTTTCTATTTCTATACTTCCCTCTGTGTCCAGAAGAGAAGACCCTTTCCTCTTAGTGCTCCCAACAGCCAGTCTTTGCCCTCAATTAGCAGATCTATGCTATCAATTGTCAATTCATTTCTGAAACCCTGCTTTATGAATAAAGGAGAGAAAACAATGAGCTTTAGCTGAAGGAAATACCACCATTTGCTATGACCTGAATGTTCCTTGGGAGCGGGGCAAGACTTTGTCTCATGTACTTTGTACATGTTATCAGGAGACCTTGTACATGTCATCAAGTCCCCAGAGAAGACTGTCACACCTGGTAAAGTGAAGGGGCAGAACAAAGAGGGAGGCCCTCAAGAAGCTGCATTAGGACACAGAGGTTGTGACAGTGAGCTCAAACATAGGATCAGCACCGGCGCTCTGTTGTACTCAAGTCACTGAGAGTCCAAGCCAACCTGATGGTACCTAACAAAGCAGCAACAAGATAGGCTATCTCCCTGAGCACCATCATGCCAAAGGACACATGGATGTTAGACATCCACATATATCCACAATGATATATGTCAAAATTCACTTAGATAATACATATGTGTGTGTGGTTTCCTTCTTGTTGTAAAGTGCTATCAAGTCAGTTCTGACCCATAGAACCTTAGGTACAAAACACTGCTCGATTCTGCACCATTCTCATCATCGTTACTATGCATGGGTCCATTGTTGCAACCACTGTGTCAATCCATACACTTGAGGGCCTTCCTTTTTTTGTTGTTTATGCCCCTTTACTTCACCAAAAATGCCCTTCTGCAGACTGGTTTCTCCTAACAACATGTCCCAAGTCTGTAAGATAAAGTCTCGCCATCCTTGCCCTGAAGGACTACTAGAAGTGTGCTGCTGCCAAGGCAAAGGACTCTTCTTTTAGAAGTCCACAATACTTTCAGTATTCTTAATCAGCAGCATGATTCAAAGGCATCGATTATTCTTTAGTCTTCTTGTTCAATGTCTCCAACTTTCACATGCATATGAAGCAATTGAAAATACCAGGAGTTAAGTCAGACACACCTTACTCCTCAAAGTAACACCCTTGCTTTTCAATACTCTATAGAGGTCTCATGTATAGAGGCACCTATTGCAACTCCTCTTTTGATTTCTTGACTGTTGCCTCCATGAACGTTGGTTGTGGAACCCAGTACAACTTCAACCTTCCCTCCATTTGCCTATTGGGCCAGTTGTGAAGATTTTGGTCTTCTTTACATTGAGTCATAACCCATCCTGAAGGCTGCAGTCCTTGGTCTTCACCAGTGCTTCAAGTCCTCTTTATTTTCGCCGGCAAGGTGGTTTCATCTACATATCTTCCATTGTCAGTAACCCTTCCTCCAATCCTGATGCTATGTTCTTCTCCATATAAACCAGCTACTCTGGTTATTTGTTGGCATAAGACTGAATAAGCACAGTGAGCAGATACAACCCTGATGCACACCTTTTTTGATTTTAAACCATGTGATAGTCCCTTCTTCCATTTGTACAACTCCCTCTTGATCCATGTACAAGCTCCAAATGAGCACAATGAAGTGTTTCTGAATTCCCTTTCTACCCATAGTTTGTATTATCTATGCAGTTGAATGGTTTTTTTCATTGTCATTAAAATGCAACAAACATCTTTCTAGTATCCCCTTCTCTGAGCCAAGATTCATCTGCTATCAGCAATGATATCCATTGTTCCACATCCTCTTCTAAAAGTCTGATCTGAACCACTGGCAGCGCCCTGTTCAAGTACTGCTGCAGCCATTGTTGAATGATCTTCAGCAAAATTACACTGACATGTGAAATGTTCCATAATTTGAACATTCTGTTGGGTCACCTTGCTTTGGAATGGGTACAAATTTGGACTTCCTGCAGTCAATTGGCCAAGAAGCTATCTTCCAAATTTTCTGACATAGCTAAATGTTTGTAGTGCTTCGTCACGTTGAAACATTTCAATAGGTATTCCATCAAGTCCTGCAGGCTTGTTTTTTGGCTCATGCTTTCAGCGTAGCTTGGACTTCTTTCAACACCATGAGTTCTTACTCATGTGCTACCTCCTGACATGGTGGAATTGTCAACGAGTTCTTTTTGATACAATGACTTTGTGATTCTTTTGCTGCTTCCTGCATCATTCAATATCTTCCTCGTAGGATCTTTCAATATTGCAACTTGAGGCTTGAATTTTTTCTTGAGTTCCTTCAGTTTAAGATATGCTGAGCATGTTCTTCTCTTTTGGGGTTTCTAATTATAGTCCTTTGCACTTTTCATTAAAATAGTATACTTTTTCCCCTAGAGCTGCCATTTGTAGTCTTCTGTCCAGCTCTTTGATTGCAACCTTTCTCCCAATTGCTTTAGTCTACAAGTGAGAGCCAGAGTCTTTTCTAGCATCCACTTTGATCTTTTCTTTCTTCTCTTTTCAATGACCTTTTTATGCTTTCTTTGTTAATGATGGTCTCGATGTCCTCCCACAGCTCATCAGGTCTTCTGGCATTAACATTCTGTGTCAGGCAGGGTTCTCTTAGAGAAATAAAAATCAGGACACTAGTAATTCTTTTTATATATTTATATAGAGAGAACGGTATATAAAATAAGAAAGAAACAGTTAACTATCTGTAAAGCAGTACAGATTGCTCGGTGCAACTCACTTGAATGAGGCAGCTAGAAGACTGGCAGTCCTTCAAGTCTTGAGAGCCACGAAGTAGTCCTTGTAGAGCAATTCAGGCTATCTGGTCACAGGCAGCAAACAGCAGAGCAGGTCGCCAACAGTCAGCCAGATGACAGAGTCCAACAGTCCCCAGCTCAAGAGATGTCTATCCCAGGACTGTGGTGAAGTAGGGCTGGAAGGAACCTCAACTCACAGCTCCACAGTCCACAATTAGGTGTCCCACGGGTAGTGTTGCTTGGAGCTCGAGGCATGTGGACGAACAAGGCAGCTCTCTGGTCCGAAGATCCGAAAGCAAGAGAGAGGGTGGGTCTCACTGAGCCCTTCCTATCTCTGCCCTTCAATTCATCCTGTGTGTTCATTGGCTGTGCTGTCACAACAGACCCGCCAATCTTCTGTGGCCATGTTGGCATAACAAACCTACCCATCACACATTCAGTGTATTAAATCTGTTCTTGAAATGGTCTCAAAATTCAGGTGGGATAGACTCAAGGTCGTATTTGACTCTCGTGGATTTGTTTTCATTTTCTTTGACTTTATCCTGAGCTTACATATGAGCAACTGATGACCTGCTAGCTACATTTTAACTTATTTAGCTATATTTAGTGCCTTTATCTTCTTTTCCCACAGATATATCCATTTGAATTTTGTGTATTATAGCTGGAGAAGTTCATGTGTGTGGTCACCTTTTGTCTTGTTGAAAATAATATTACTCTGAGTGAGTTATTGGTTTTGCAAAATTCTATCATGCAACCTCCAGCTTCATTTCTATCACTAAATTCTTATTTTATAAGAGCTAGTCCTTCTTCTTTGTTTCCAATGTTTGCATTCCAATCACCAATAACTCTCAGGGCATCTTGATTGCATATTTGATCAATATCTGACTGAAGTCATTAGTAGAATTATTCAATTTCTTCACCTGTAGCTTTGGTTATTGATGCATAAATTTGAATAATAGTTGTATTTGTTGAGTTTTCTAGAAAGTGGATGGATACAATCCTATCACAGACGTCAATGTACTTCATGATTGATTTGGCAATGTTCTTTTTTGACATACCATTCCTCCTGATTGTGTCACTGCAGCATCGTAAATCATAGGACTTTCTGATTCAAAAGGGCAAACACCGGTACATCTCAACTCACTCATGCCTCTGATATCGATGTTTGTGTTTCATGCCATATTTGACAACTTCAAATTTTCCCATGTACGTCACGCATTTTAAGCTCCACTCATTAGCAGATTTTTGCAGCTGTTTCTCCTTACATTGAGTTGTGCTCCATCGGCAAATGAAAATCTTGATGACTCCACTCCCCCACACTTTAACCACCATAGTCAACCCCACTCTGAGAGAGTCCCTCATCCTCAGGCACACTCCACGTGCCCGCTAACCTCTGGCGCTCTCTACAACAATGTTCTGCTTCCACTTGTTAGGCCTTCAGTATTTGACAGTGTTTCAGGTTTTCAGTGGCTCCTTCCCCTGAAGTGGGGAGCCGAGCCCTCCTTCATTGTCTGTTTAGTCTGGAAACTCCGCTGAGACCTGCTTACTTTGGCTGACCCTGATGGCATTTGAAAGAGCAGTGACATAGTTGCCAGCACCACAGCAACTCACAAGCCACCACAGTATGACAAACTGAGAGACCAGTGGTGAAACATATGTGTAAGCACATCAAAAAACTGCAAGGTGCAAAAGAAATCTCTTTCTCCTATCACTCATCATATCCCCCCAAGGTGACTAGCTAGCTTGAGAGTCTACACTGAGGCAGTCTCTGGTTGAATGGTGAAATAATAAATGATCTCCATTTCATTTATTTATTTTCTTTTACATTGGATATAAAGAATTGCCAGGGACTACAGACGCCAGCAAGTCTGTGAATCCCAGAGTGGTAGAGGATGCTGTGGGATCTGTCTTTGCAGCCACTTGGGTCCGGACACTGCCCCACCCACCCACCACAGCAGAGTCCAGGGTAAATCCCACTTGCATCCATCCACAGCCACCCCCACCCGATCTCTTGTCTCTTCTGTTTCTGGGAACCACAGTGTACTTGCTGTCACTGGCTGCTCAAGGCCAAGTCCCTGAGTGAGAATGAAGGTGGTCAGCTGGGGCCCACGTGCATCACCAAGTCCTTATGGCCAGCTGCAGGACGTGGGGAACTCCTGACCTTCAGCAGCCGCAGCCACATCCCCTGAGTCCAAGCTCACTTGGCTTTACAAAATTTATTTCTCTTAAAATGCAGGTTCCCTCGGCAAATGAACCAGAATGGCCACTCGTGCTCTGGTGAAGATCCATCCTAGTTATATCCCTCGGTGCTAATGGCACAGAGCTTCTCATGTGTCCTCTCCGCGCGCATCTTACTTTCTCTTCACAACTCTGTAAAGCAGCAGTGGGTTTGCGGATGAGAGCTGAAGCTGGAACAGGGAAGGCAACTGAACATGCAAGTGGGAGATGGAGTTCCAAACCCAGCTCCTTCGCTCCTGCAAGGCTTGTCTCCCAGCAGGTGGGCCAGGATAAGACCCTGGCCAGGAAAGGCTATGAAACCCAGGGCCCACCAGAAGGGAACACTGGCTGAAGAAGCAAAACTGGTCCCCGGTGAGCTTGCTCATCTACTACCACATCCCTCCCCAGTCCCAGGGTGTCTGGTCTCAGGGCACCATTGGCTGACTGTCCCTGGGCTAACAGGCTTCAGTGGGGACTGGCATGCCCCCTCTAGCTGAGCTGGGTGCACCACAGTTAAGTTTCTGTATCTAGATATTTTTAGCTAGAACGTGGAATTTATTTCAAATCCCGCTAACTTAGTCGCCTTTTTGATAGTACACTTTAAGTGGATTTCTCAAAAAGACAGGCAGTGAAGATGTCGTTGGTCTTGTGAAATTCTATCGTGCCAACACCAGCTTCGTTTCTGTCACCAAGGCCATATTTTCCAGCTCCTGGTGGCAGAAAAGGAGCCCTGGTGGTGTCGTGGTTATGTGTTGGCTGAATAACTGAAGGTCATCTGCTTCCAAGCCCCGGCCACTCCTGGAGTTCTTTCCATGAGGCTCTCTGCTCACAGAGCTCCAGCTTCAGACCTCCACAAGGGCAAGTCTGCCCTCCCCTGGAGGGGCACTAGGAGTCGGCATGGTAGTGAATATTTTGGTTTGCCTTGGAAGAAAAGCCTGGTATTCTGTTTTCATAAATATCTCAGCCAAGAGTACAGCTTTGCTCAGAACACGAGGAGCGGACCAGCGATCACGGGTGGGAGTTGGACGTTGGAGCAGGCATGAGCCTCTTCAGGGAAATCCAAGTTTTCCCTCAAGGCTTTTTCTCAGATAGCTGAGGAAATACCACGAGAGTTTTGAACTTGGTCTCCTGGGCGTGTTGAGGCAAGTTTAAAGGGAAAGTCCCCTTCCAGACTCCAGAGGTCACTCTCCTGGGTTCAGTCAGACTGTTGGTCTTAAACGACCCACTTCGTATCGATGGGGTGAAGTGAGGTAACGATGGAAGAGAAGGAGACTGGGCTTGGTGCGCCCTGCTTGGAGCTTCTGCCTCTGTTCCTTCCCCCTTTCCACCCTCTCTGCCTGCCTTTGTTCTGAGTCGGTGTATTCAAAAGCCCGGGTCGTGGGTCCAAATATAATAGAGATGTGATAAATGAATAGGCATGCTAATCCCTAGTAAGTCCGTCTTGAAGATGGGAATGACTAAGCTGCGAGTGCTGGCCTGCAGATGCTGTAGGGAGAAACACCCAGTAAGGTACATAGAGACAGGGGTGTTGGAGAAGCCCGGTTCTTTGGGAGAGAGAGCTGCAGAGCTGTAGCCCGGGAGGGCCGCATCTCCGAGTAACTCGTCCCACTGTTAATGAAGTCTTTGAGAGCCTGCATCAGACAAGTCGCTGAACTCAGTTTATATTCATGTGGGCAAAATCACACTGACCTGGACAAAAGCGTAGCCAGTGCCCAAGAAAGCTTGGGGTGCAGCAGGTGGTGCAGTAGCCTCTGGGCAGTCAGGAGTTGGCCTCTGTGGCTGGTTGTGTTTCAAATAATATGGCTAATTAGATCCTACTGATCATTTATGGGGTGCCTGTTATGTGCGAGGGACTGCTGGGAGCTTGGAGGACCCTGCTTCCTTCCAGCCCTTCATTCTAAGCTGGCAAGCGCAGCCTCATCACCACATGAGAGATTTGGGTTCTGTAGACATACTCTTGGACCCCTTTGCAGGGGGCCAAAAAGAAGTGGCAGGCCTAATTACCCTTCACTCAGGCAAGAGACGGATTTACATGCAAATGGACTAAGGGATATAGGGGACCCTGTGCATCAACTACAGCTGGTGAGTCAGTCTCGCTGCAGGGCAGTTGCTACAGCTTCCATACCCAGTGGTGGCTCTGGGCATGGCTGGGATTTCCAGGTTTTTCCTCTCCAGCTCATCCACACCAGCCCCTTAACTGGACAACTACTTCAAAAATCCAACATTTGGGGGTGCAGAGAGAAAATGTGAAATCCAGCCTAACCCAACTTTTTTTGCACTCTGACCAGCAGTCTTGGAAATCGTTCCTGTTTCCAACTCACTTGCCAAATTTGAGCTCTTCTTGGTGGATGGGAAGGGCCAGGGGGGAGAGGCGTTCTGTCCGTGGACACATCCTAGCTCCCTGGACTTCAGAGTTGGAGAGACATCAAAGAGAAAGGCCAGTGTCTCTGGCATGTTCAAGAGAATTCTGTCTAAAGGGCCCCTTTGCTTCCCTTCTCTTCCCACCAAGGTTCTGTATCTTCCACTCCCCAGTTTGGTCGTTGGGGATTGTAGAGAATCCGTATAATCCACTGCTCACTTCACTTATCAAAGCATGCAGTTTCTTCTGATTTGCCTAGCAGGGGCCTTTCTGTTTCTCTGTTACTTCCTACCTGCGTTTACAGAGCATAGGTCCTTCTAGGGTAAAGTGACCAGATTTTAACATTGGTAAAGTGGGACACTATTGACTGGGGCATGGGAGAGGGGGAGCATAGGGGAGGTGGAGAGGGTATATTCTCTTTCTGTTCTCCTGCCATTCCCTAGCTTGTCATGCATTCTTTCCAAAAATTGGGACTTTTTAAAACACCGCAGGACACAGGACAAATTGTTTAAAATCGGGACTGTCCCACAAAAAGCAGGATATCTGGTCACTTTATTCTAGAGCCTCAAAGCAGAGCATTGCCTACAGAGCACTGCGGGTGGGCCCCCTAGACTCCAGCCACCCCAGAACACAGCACAACTATAACTGGAACGCTGAGCTCATGCCGACACAGTCGTAAGATGGCACCGGACTGGGCAGTGTTCACTCGGCGTGGGGTGGGCAGGAGTTAGAATCACTAAGGACAATCAGCAGGGCGGCACTCGGAGATGGAGACTGCCCAGAGGTGGCTTTTCCCCATTTCACCTGTGTCCCATGGCTCACATGTCCAGGAGAGTTTAGTTCCCAGGTGCTGGGCCAGATGAAGCCTCATGAGCTGGGTCTCTCATCGACAGACCCATGAGTTCTCCTCCCCCAAACTGGGGGAGCTCCCCCGGTTTCTCTGTGTGGCCCAGTTCAAAACTTGGTAGCTTGCGGAGTGCCCGTAGCCATCCAGCCACCGGTCTGCCTACAGGAGAGAGCCGCTGCTTTTGATGGGCACACCGGGCTCCGCGGAGTAGGGAAGTTAATGCTGAGCTAGGCTGGGGCAGTGTCACGTGAGGCGAAAAGCCAATGGAGGCTCACCACCTGCCTCGGGCTGAGCCACAGGGGGAGAAAAGATAATGAATCATGCCAGAGCCCGCAGAAGTAAGATAGCAGTCACTGTCTCTGACTGTTCGACGCTTCAAAGGTGTCCAACTGTGCAAAGGGAAGATCGGAAACTGGGCTTGCATGGTACCCGGAGAAGAGCAGGTTCCGGCCCGTGAGAAAGCCCTCCCCGCGTCCTTTTGAAGACAGTGTGGCATCCTCTCTTGAGCCTGGGCCACCAGGCTGGTTTCACTGGCAACTAGGTGGCCTTCCTAAGTCAGAGGTCTGGGCCAGGGAAGGGATAAGGCTCAGGGAGAACTGCACCATGGCTGTGTGAGAAGAGGTAGGAAGGATTGGGAGAGGAGGATGGGAACAGGGGGACGTTGGCCTCTCTTCCTTCACAAAAGAGGAAACAGAGGCCTCGGGTAGTTTGGTCCCTTGCCCAGAGTCACATGCCCAGAGTGCTCTGTCTGATGGACTGCTCATCGCCGGCCGGCCGGTTTGAACTCGGCAGCCTGATGTTTCTGAGACCATCCTCCCGACAGTCCATACACTTGAGCCACTGCTACAGCCCCTGTATCCATCCATCTCCTGCCCTGTTGTTGGTGTTAGGTGTTGTCTACACAGCTTCAACCCATGGTGACACCATGGACAACCAAGCAGAAGAGGGCCGTGCACACCACTGTTAGGCTTGAGCCCCGGGTGACATCGCTATGTGCATCCCTCTTGTCGGCAGGGGTGGGGTGTGGGGGGGGGGTGGGAGGAGTCTTCCTCTTGTTTTTTGCTGACCCTCTGCTCAGCATGCCGTCCTTCTCCAAGGACGGGCCCTGCTGACAACACATCCCAACTTTGTGCGCTGAGATCTGGCCACCCTCACTCCTAAGGGGCATTCTGGCTGTACTGTCTCCAAGGCAGGTTCCTTTCTTCATCCGGCAGTCCCTCCTGCACAGTAGGACCAGAAACAAGATCTGGCCTGGGGAGAGATTCTCTTCTTCCCAAGAAGGGGCTTCCTCCCCCTGAACAGCCTTGGAGAAGCTGTGTGCTTCGTTTCTCTCGGCGTGGAGACAGCCCTCTACAAGCGGGGCTGCTGAAGGCAGCCGGCCCAGAGGAGCGTCCCAGCCTCAGATCTTGTACAGATCAAGCTTACAGCTCCAGACTGGAGCAGGGACCCATGGGTCCCCAGCAGCACCAGCAGCTCCTGGGTAATGATAGGGACACAGAGGCCCCCCCAGAGCTGGAAATCCAAGCTCGAGCTCTTCCCATCAGTCAGAACAACTCAAGAAGAAAACTTGCTGACAGCAGCAAAGGCTCCTGAAACTGAAAGGCAATTTGAGACAGTATGTCGGGGCCAGCTGTCCCTTTAGGCTAAAAACCTATGGTTATATCTCTTAGATGATCATCTCTATTTAGTCTAACCCCTAATCCAGGAGACGTTGGGCACCGAATGAGGGCCATGTAGCAGCCAGTGGGAACCGCAGCTGCGTATTTTTAGATGGTGCCATGAGGAATGATGTTTCTGTCGGGGCTTCCTGCCCTTGGTATCAGATTAGCTCTGTGTTCATTCTAAGTGTCACCAATCCTCGGCGGTCAGTACCTTATGCCTCCCTGCCATCAGAGCAACACCCCCAAAGTAGCTACTGCATCGTCTGCATTGGCACTCACTCTTGAGGGTACAGAGAGCATCCTTTCTCTGCCCCCTTCTGAGGAGACCTGGAGGTCCCCACAGGCTCAGGTGACGGGGCAGAGGCGAGGCAGAGACAGAAGAAAGCTCCAGCCTGAGCAGTGCCTGGCACTCTGGGCAGTAGGGCGGTGGCTCCTGATACCCCTTCAGCCCCTGACCTTCTTTCTCCCGAAGCTGAGGACAGCGCAGGCAGAATCAGGGCTCCTCGAACCTAAGACTCAAGCTGGGCTGCTACCGTGTGTCCTGAGACTCAGATTCGTGACTCACGGGCCATTCTGACCCCTCACTGTCTAGATAAGGTGCATGTGAGCTAATTTGTGCATATTTACTAGTCTCTAGTTCAGATTGCAGATAAGTTTAAAAAAAAAAAGCACAAATAAGCCCATGCTTATCTTGCTTATGCAGTAATCTTCTCCTGACCTTCCACCTTCCCAGACTCCTCTTCACACCTCTGTTCCAGCCTGCGCTTCTCATCCCACTTCCTTGCGCAGACCTCCTGGCTGGACTGACACCATGACTGTTCTGGGGCTGTGCTCACTGTGGATCTGCGCTCAGAGGGGGCCAGCCAGGCAAGTTTCCATGCTCTAAGGTGCCCTCCCGGGGAAGGTGGAACACCGCCACGGGGTGGGACAGGGTGTGTAAGCCAGCCTGCTGCTGCGAGGCTCGGTGTGGGGAACTGCAGACTGACAGTGCCCACCTGGCTTACTGGCAAGGGACAGGCATGATCCAAAGGTCTCAAAGACCCTCCTGCTCCCCCACCTGCTTGCTTGGTCATCTTGACAAGTTGCTTCCGGTCGCCAAACCTTAGACTTCTTAAAAATCAAATGAATTTCCTAATATCCCTGCACACTGCTTGTTCTGAGGGCGACGGGAAGACATCGTGACTGCCATCATTCCTGCCACACCAACCTTGCACTCCCCTGCTACCACGCCTCTCATCGGTGAGCACGGCCATTTGCCCAGGTGCTGTTGCACTCAGAAAGCAGCCCTGGTGCTCTTGTCCTTAGTGTTCAGCTAATAACCAAAGACCTGCTGTTCAGACCCACCAGCCATCCCTCGGGAGAAAACTGCCACCTCAGGGACACTCTGGGGCAGTTCTACTCTGTCCTGCAGCGTCGCTATGGGTCAGAATCTCCTCGACTGCAGCTGTTCGGGGCCGAGCCCACTCAGAGGGATTCTTCCCTGGCCTGCACACAGCTGCTGGTGTCCGAGGTCAGCCAGCATCCAGGCCTCTGGCTCCCCTCCATCTGCGTACCTGAGTCCACAAAACATGCATTCCAGAGCACCACACGTCACACGCGTGTGCACCCACGTGCACTCCCTCTTGCATGCCCCCTCCCCCCCCCCGTGCTCCTCCCTCTCCCCCGCTTCATTGCCCACGTGCAGTCATCGATCCAGATGTATGCCTTCCCTTCCTCACATCATCCCAGCCAATCAGGGCCCACTGAGTAACGCCTCACCGCTTTCCAGAAAAATCAATGGCAGCCTTGCCTTTGGAGTCGAGTCCCCATCTGCTGGTGTGGTTGCTTTCCTCGCAAATGCACGAGCACAGAGGGGTCCGTGTGACCCACTTGCCCACCATCCTCAGACTCTGGATACATCTGAGCCCAGGAATCTTTTATTCTGCACGGAACTGCTCTGACACGCTTCTCGCAGCTCATGGGTTCCTTCTCCGTGAGTTCGGCCCAGGGTTGATCACAGAATGTCTCTACAACAGGGAAGGGCCAGAGAGGCATTCTTGGTTAAAAAAAATAAAAGGAGAGCTCCCCTGTTTTCAAATGGGGTTCCTCCTGCTGCAGGTCACACAGCCCCCCACTCGTGAGGTGGCATGGTAGGCCAGTGATGCTCTGTCTTGGACCCTCCTGCTTCCAGGGAGGGAGCGAAGGGCAGAAGGACTGAAGACAACTGCTGGGAATTTGGAATACAAGAACATTTGTTTTATGTCGCTGTCGTTTTGCCGTGCACAACCAACATTCAAACCTAGACTCGAGACACGGCATTGCCACGTCTCCCTTCCATCTGCTCTAGGCCATTTCTCACAAAGAGGCGTGCCCTGCGTTAAGAAGCTGCAGTGAGATCGGACGAGATATGTAGACTTATAGAACAGAACCATTAATGGAGGCTTTCTTACACAAAGAATTTTCCTGCTCTAAAATGCTTTGATGACTAGTTGTCCCCAGTATAGTTCATGATTTCTTTACATGGCCTTCGAGGAGCTCTGGTGGCTTCGAGGGTCAGTCATTGAAGCACTAGCCACAAGAACCCTGGTTCAAACCTACCAGCCTCCCCTCAGGAGCAAGAGAAGCCTGTCTGCTAAAGATTTCCAAAGTCCCAGAAACCCAACCCCTCCATTTCCTTTTCAGGTCCCTAGGAGAAGGAAGTGGCTCAGTGGCAGTGAGTGTGACACTTGTGCTTGAAAAGGACCCAGTTTTGTTCCAGCCCAGCCACTTAGCAGTGAGCTTGAGGGTCTCTGAGTCCCAGCTTACTTGTCTGCTAAATAAGGTTGGTGACCATATCTACCTACACAGCACTGGTCAGAGGACTGAGCAAGTTATGTGGGCCATCATTCACCCAAAAGGACCATTAGAATGGCATAGCTCGGGGCCTCTTTGACTCCCACTGTCAGACAGAAGAGCTGGCAAGATCCCAGCCGATGTGAAAGACCATGTTGGAGATGCTTGGGCCTGAAGGAAGAGCTGTGCTACACACACACGGTTCACTTTGGGGAGCCCAGGCTGTGGGTCCAGGCATCAGGTCTGGAATCCGGGGTGAGCCAGGCTGGCTGACAATGGAGAAACCATTGTAGAGCAAACAGGGAATGAATTCTGGACAAGGCAGCTTGAAAGGTGAAGACAGATGGGCAGAGAATGAGCAGGTTAGCAGAATTCAGTCCAGAGTTAGCAGAGAGAGGAGCAGAACTCAGTCCAGAGGGAAGGTGCTCAAGAGTCCAGAGCCTGGACAAGACTGCTGGGAGTGGGTGGGGCCAGGGAAGCACCAAGAACACTGCCCAGGAGGGGGAAGCCCCTTTGAACCGTGGTGAAGAAGACCAGGCAGCCTCGGGTACAGGCCACAAGCAGGGCAGGATGTACAGGATCCCCTGGTGGGGGGTGCCAGACCCTGGTCTGTCCTGCAAGCAGTGCTCGTTCAGGACTTCTTTACATCTGTGCCTGCTTCCATTGGCACAGATCATTAGCGTGAATGGTTGCTCATTAGCTAATTATTCCTGGCTCATGTTTCCCAAGTATATTACAGACAGTTTAGACAGCTCTCCCTGAAAGTCAAGTTTCAGGCTGAGTGTGTAGAAACCTACTGAGTGTCTTCTGGCCCTGTGGGGACGTGAGACAATCCTGGACTCGTCCTGAGCCCTGGTTTTTTTGTCTGTAACATGGAGGAGATAAGATTGCCTCATAGGGTTCTGGTGAGGATTCACTGAGTTGATTCATATAAGGAACTTTCCCCTCCCCCCCCCCCCCCCCCCCCCCCCCCCCCCCCCCCCCCGTGTAAAGTGCTAATCCAGTGTTTAGTCAGGGTTGTTTTTCCAGTCAATCATTCACCAAACGTGCAGAGAGCATTTCCATGGTAACAAAAGGGGAGGGGGACACGCAGAGATGCCAGAGACCCGCCTTTTTTGCACAGACTTACCCAAACACCCGTAGAGTCATGGGGACCAACACCTCCCCTTCAGCCTGATGCTCTCCCTCTTAGCTACGTCTATGTCCAAGTACGATCGAAACTACTTATTCCACACATTCTACCTATTGGACACCTCAAAGCCGGGGCTCAGACTGGTCCCTTCTCTGCCACTCATTGGTCCTCAAGGTTCTACCTGGCACTCAGTGGGCCTGCCTTCCAATGCTTGGTACCCTCATCGTTCCACCTCCTGACCCTTTGCCTCCTCCTCTTCAAAATGGAGATAACCCTCATGAGGAAGGCCATGAGCAGTGCCCCCTCAGTAACTGTCAGCTTTGGTGACCGCAGCTGCTATTTTTATCGCAGCTAACCTCCTCTCTTCAGCCATCCTAGGAGCTGTGGCTGTTCCTCACAGTGACCCCTCTGTCAGTCATTGACTAGCCCACGTTGTCTTGCAGGGATTGGCCCTGAATCTGCCTTTCTCCTCATGCAGGCACACCCTGAGAGCAGCGGCTGTGTTGTATCAGTCTTGGGAACCTCTCTACTCAAGACAATACCAGGCATATGATATGTGTGCAGGAAGCTTTCATTTCTAGCCCTCAGAGGGACGGGGGGGGGGGGGGTGTTCAAATCACTGACCTTTTGTTTTGAAGCTGAGTAGGCAACCAATGCGCCATCAGGGTCCTGCTAGCATAACCCCAGTGGAGGTTAAGGAGGCAGCTTCTCTTGTGCCTGATCCGACTCCAGCACACTCAGGCGAAGCACTACGGGTGTGTGACACAACAGCAAGGGGAGCAGACCAAGGAAGTCCCCGGGGAATACCAAAAATAGACTTTGGGGCCAAGGTGTGGCACCCCATCAGACTCCACCAGAAAACACTCCTGAAGGTCAACAAACAGACCTTGAGCTATGTATAGGCTTTTCTTTTTCTGTCATTGGTTTGTTGTTGTTTTCTGTTGTTGCTGTTGTTTTGCTGTCTTTTTTTGTGCATGTTGTTATCTCTTTGGGTCTATCTAGATAAGATAGGCAGAATAAGCAACCTGGAGGAGAAGACAATGGAACTTTAGGTTCCTGGGAGACAATAAAGACAGGGTAGGCAAGTGTGACCTATAGTCTGGCAGGTGTGACCTAGGGGTAGTCATGTTATGATCTGGGTCCACGAAGGTGTTTCTAAAGCCAGGTAGGTGTGATCTAGGGTCAGGAAGTTCTGGTGAAGAGTGGACAGGTATGGTGTAAGGTGGGAAGCTCTGGTGAAGAGTGGACAGGTATGGTGTAAGGTGCCCAACAACAGGTGTGATGTTGGGGAGGCAGCTGTGACCTAGAGCAGGTGCCTCCGATGCTAGTTTTCCTTCCAATTAATGTCAGCTCCCACACAACTTTGAAGACTCCCAGGTCATCAAGCTCCTGGTTTCAATTGAACATCTAAAGAGTGTGAGCTTCCAGAGGCTCGCATTGTCCTGCTGGCTACTCACACTGATGCCAGAGTCATCCAGGACAGAAATCATTCATTCAGGGACAAAGCAGTCGCACGGATGGTATGATGACAATGACCAAGGGTTTGAGCAAAACTACTTCAGACCGGGCTTCTCATTGAATGAGTCTGACTCCCGTGGCTCCCCCCCTCCCTGCTTCCAGGCTGCAGAAGGAAACCACAGACACAGGCCAGGCCCTCTCTATCCTCAGCATCCCTGAATTGATCTCTGTCCTGAGTGGTCTCACATTCCTTCTTCTATCACAGTACTGCACATACAGCCATGCCCACCAGGTTGACCACCAGACTGAAATCTAGTTAAGGACATGAGTCTGTGGTCATCGCTGTTTTCCCTCATTCCGCACTGCCTAGGATGCAGCAGGGGCTTGAAAAAATAAGCATTAAGTGAATTCATCACTCAAGCAAGCAGGTGAGGCGAGATCATGGAGAGTGTTAGCATTGGAAACACAATGCAGTCATAATATGGGAGGCGCCGAGTTGAGGAAAGATGGCATGGGGTTTCCCCAAGGTTCAAATCTCAGCTCTGAGATTTACGAGCGCGGCTGAGAGAAGACAGACTCGTCATCTCACCCCGTCTGTGCTGCCGCATCTGTCAGACAGAACCAAGCGCGCCTCCTTCCCAGACACCGCTGTGAAGAAGGAATGAGTGCACCCCATGGTGCACCTGGCATGACTCCCGGTGCGCACAGTCAGTGCTCAAGAGCATGGCGCTGCCTAACGCTCGGTGATCCCCACTCTGACATGTTGGCCGTTGGAGACTATGAGCCCCGTGCGACTGACCCACACAGGTGACCATGGGTCAGAATCAGTTCCATGGTGGCTGGTATACACTTGCAGAGAGGGCTAACACGTGAAAAGATTGTGAGATCTTGGCATCCTAACAGGAAACGAAAACTCAGACATTAGAAAGGGAAAAAAAAGGAAGGGAGGAAAGAAGGAAGTTGTAGCTTCCTTGCTTCCATCTGTGAGGAACTGAGTGGGTACACCGGGCTGAGGAGGCATCTGCTCGCGTGAGAACATTGACTTCATGATGTGTCAGCTGCCTCATCTCAGGCCAGTCTTCTAGTCTTTCCGGGGTTCCATTTCCTCATCTGCAAAGTGGGATGGTAATACACAGCAGTGTGGGGCAGATGGAGAGCAAGTGCGGGAGGCACTGTGGTGGGTGCACCCCAGGTCCCGTTGCAGGGATCGCCCCACACCTCTGGTTCAGCACGTGCCCATGTGGACACATGTGCCTCAGGGTCTCCTTACTCTGCAGGTGGGCAGCCCTTCTGGCGCTGAGCAGCACCTGGTCTGATACAACCTGCTCAAGATTGTGTCACCTGGACACACACTGAGCTGCGGCTGCCCTCAGACCTTCTGCCCCCCACCCCCTTCACTGTCACTGACCAGTCCCCAAAGCTGTGTGCTGCTTAGCACATAGCGGGATATGTGGCATGTGAGAAACAGATGGAGTGGAAAGTTGATGAAAACAATAAACTCTGCTTCCAAATGTCTGGGCCGCCAGACCACTTCAACCCCTGCTGTTTCTGGGCGTCTGCCTCCCTCCTTAGGAGCCATCATGGCAAAGTGGTTATGCATTGGAGTTCCAACTGCAGGGTCATCAGTTCAAAACCACCAGCCAGTCAGCTCTGCAGGAGAAAGATGGGGCTTTCTTCCTGGTGATGTAGTGGTTGGCGGTTTGAAGCCAATATCCGCTCTAGGGGAGAAAGACTGGACTTTACACTCACTTAAACCGGCACAGTCTCAGAAACCCACAAGGCATCAGCTGTGAATCAGCACTGGCGTGCTGGCAGTGCGTTGAGTTAAAATTGGTCTCTGAAACTGCAGGCGCACTCCTATCCTGTCCTATAGCATCTCTATGAGTCAGAATTGACTCGTAGTTGACTTACATCATTTTCATGAACCCGACCTGCTTTCTACTCTTCCCAGAAGCCAAGCAAAGAGAGGGAATGACAAAGACCCTACTTCAAGACAGCTTAGAGCAAACCTGGACAAAGATTTATCACCCCCCCCCCCCCATCCAAAATATCAGCTGCTAACATCAGTATAGACCAATTCGTTATCCCCAACTTATGAGATTCCTGCCACTGCCTGTCTGGAGCATCTCAGTCTTGTCACCACTCGGTTTCCCCTGGTCCTGTCTTGCTCTAAGAAACACATCTCTAGCTCTGACTTTATTTCCTGATTTCCTGACTTGGGAACCCACCAGAACTCTGGGGTTAAGAAACTCCCACGCTTGTCTCTGCATTGACCTCTGGTGCCCAGATCATAGGTCCCTTCTGAGCTCCAACCAGAGTCAGATGCCCAGATATGGGCCTTTGTGGCCTTGTCCCTGGTCTCTCAGACTTTCCAACTGTCCTCATTCCAGCTCCTCAAAGCAAACACCCCATGGTGCAGCTGCCTGAGTCCCATGAGTCATTCTGTCAGTTAACTGATAGAATGAGTGGAATGGAAAGGGACAATCTCCCTTCCCCTGGCAGGGCAATATCTGGAGATCGATGAGCATCAGACAGCTCTGGACAGGAAAGCTAGCTTTAAACACAATGATAGAGGACACATCTGTTCTTCATCACTTCTTTCTAGGATGTCAAGGTCGCTGTGAAGCAGGAGAAGCAAAAGATTGCTGTCTGATACCAGTGGGATGACGAAGCCCCTGGGACACGTGCCCAGGAGACCTGTTCTAGATCTTTCATTCATTTGTTCATTCATCTGATAAATGTTTAGCTAGTTTCTATTCATCTTTCTTGGTAGAGAGGCAGCGACCAAGAGGAAGGCCCTCCCTGAGATGGATTGACACAGGAGCTGCAACCTTGAACTCCAGCATCGGAGTGATTGTGAGGGTAATGCAGGGTCGGGCAGGGTTGTATGCAGAGTGGCTGTGGGTGGGACCCCACTGGATAGCACCTGATGACAGTTCATCTCTCAGAGACCTGGTGGGGCCAATGGTTAGCATACTCAGCTTCTAACTGAAAAGTGAAGGTGGAAATCCACCCAGAGGCACCAGAGAAGAGGGGGAGAAAGAAAGCCTGGCGATCTACTTCCAAAAAATCAGCCACCAAAAACCTTACAGACTAAAGTTCTTCTCTGACATGTATGGTTTCACTATGAGTTGCAATCCGTTGGATAGCAGCTGGTTTTTAGTTATCCATCTCAACTTTTTTAGCTATTCATTCCTTGCAGAAGGTTTGTCATGATCAATATCTTCTTTTTATTATCATTAAATGATCATTTTATTGGGGGACTCTTACAGATCTTATAACAATCCACACATCAATTGTATCAAGCATATTTTTACATATGTTGCCATCATTACTTTCTAGACATTTATTTTTTTGGAGCCCTTGATGTCAGCTTCTCTTTTTCCCCTCTCCCCTGTGACCCCTTGATAAATTATTATTATTATTTTCATATCTTGTAATGACCACTGTCTTCCTTCCCCCATGGTTTCTGTTGGTCATCCCCCTGGAGAAGAGGGATTGATTGTGTTGATTATCACAAACAGTTCCCCCTTCCTCCCTCCCTCTCCCCACCTTCCCCCTACTCTTGTGGTTTCACTACTCCCATTCCTGTTCCTGGATTCTGTGAGATCTTATCTCTTATCAGTACCTGTGCACATGCTCCTGTCTAGTCCAAAGTGAAAGGCAGTACTGGGGTCATGATAGTGGAAGGTGAGGAAGCCTCAAGGAACCAGGGGAGGATCGTGTGTTTCATTGGTGCTTTACTACATCCTGATTGATGCATCCCCTGCCTGTGACACCTCTGTGGGGGATATCCCATTGTCAATAGATTGGCTTTGGGTCTCTGCTCTGACCCCCCTCATTCTCACCAATATGTTTTTGTTTGTTTTGTTTATCTCTGTTACTATTACCCAGTCCTGGCAACACCTCATGATCACACAGGCTGGTGTGCTTCTTCCATCTGGGCTTGTTGCTTCTCTACTAGATGGCTGCTTGCGTAACTTCAAGCCTTTAAGACCCCAGATGTTACATCTTTTGATAACCAGACACCATCAGCTTTCTTCACCACATTTGCTTGTGCACCCATTTTGTCTTCAGTGATCAAGCTGAGAGGGTGAGCATCACAGAATGCCAAATTGTTAGAACAAAGTATTCTTGTGTTGAGGGAAGGCATGAGCAGAGGCCCAAAGTCCATCCACTACCTCAGTACAATCAATATCTTCTTGATTGGAGGTTCTTTCCCATTATTTAATCAGTCCTAGCAACCCCTGAATAGGCCGACAAATCTGAAGAGATCTTGAGTTTTAGGTCCAGTTGTCCAAGGATGGCAGAGTGGCCCCACCTGCTATCTTTCACCTCAGGGTCCATTCAGATTCCGACCAGTCATCCCAATTAGATTTAGCTACAGAAAACCAGTCATGTCTTTATAACAGTTACATGTGCAGATTCTGTGCGCTAAAGCAGCCCAAGACAGTGCAGAGCATTGCATGCTGTGTGTCAGTTCACTAAGGATGGTCAATGGGGAGACTTCAAGGTCTCCTCCTTCAGAAATCCACCAGAGGATTCCATATTAGGAACACTGCTTGAAGATCGCCAAAAGGAAGTTACAGAACCACACCTCCTCCCAGTCAATGACAAGCAACAAAGGGGGAAGATGCAAAGAAAGAAAGGGGCTGGATGTTCACGTGCCAGAGGCGTTTGTAGAATCAAAGGAGCTGCTGGATTCAGATGCCAGAGGGAGCTCAATAGAGGGCTGGCTTCAGGGCTGGGACCTAGGCAGTGTGCAGGCAAGGAACAGTATCTTCTTCCACTTGAGGCCCAAGTTGGGAACCAGATGATCAGCAAACCAGAGATCTCAATAAACTAGAGATCTGTGGGAGCTTCCCAGAGATAGGTGGTATAAGAGACTCAACCAGGCAAGACCAAAAAAACCTGGAGAGGACAGTGGTGTGGGGCTTCCAAAGAAGCCCTTAGACTGGCCTCAGAACCCAGAGAGGACCAGTGGTGTGGGGTCCTGTACACTGGAGAGGGCAGCTCATTTGTGGGGGATAATCACTACATTGCTCTTATCTGAAAATGTTGCTCCTTTCAAGGTCAAGGGGAACAGCAAGCCCAAAGGCCCGGAGGTGGAAAGGGACTTGGGTCATTCAAGGAAGGGTACAGTCAGTGTTGCTGGAACTTAAAGAGCCAGGTGAGAAGTGGTGGAAATGAAATTAAAGTTGTAGGGGCTGAATAACGCAAGCATGATGGCATAGTGCAGAAAGCCATCATTGGAGAGAGAGAGAGAGAGAGAGAGAGAGAGAGAGAGACATTGTTGAAATGGCATTTCACCGTAGCATTCTTTTGAAGGTTGAGCATAATCTGATTTGCATTCTTAGACAGGTACATTCACTGTTTGTGAGGGCTGGAAGCTTTGAAGCAAGGGGCCAGAATGGAGCTCTGTGCATCATCCTAGAAAGACAAAACGGTCTAAAAGTCTAGACCATGGAGGTGGGACAAGAGAAGGGACACTTTCATCCAGGTTTCAGAGGAGTTCAGACACACACTAGGGTGGAGAGGATTCCACACTGCCCTCCCCCTCCCACACCCAACTGAGTGTGGCTCAATGGCAATTTGAACCCAACTCAAGCCCCACAGAGAGATTCCCTGACCTCACTCCCAGCCTTCGGCCCCTCCACTGCTGCCGGCTCACTCCAGAAGGCGCATGCCCTGTCATTTTGGTTTTGACGTCTTGGAGGATGTGGTAAGGCTCTCCACCATGCCAAGCCCAGTGATCTGTGCGTGGCCTTAAAGAGCTTGCCTTCCGGCCAGGGGACACCATGCTCAGGACCACACACACAAGAGAAACACCATGCCCAGGACCTGTTCGGAGTCCTGCTCAGACTACCCAAGAAAGGCAGTCATTGCACTTGGCTGCTAACAAGAGATGGGAAGAGGAGTCCACCCAGAAGCCCCTCGGAATAGAGGGCTGGCAGTCTCCCCCTGAAGGAATCAGCCACCGGAAAGAAGACAGAGTCCAATTCTGCCCTGACACTTGGGGGCTCACCATGAGTCAGCATTCACAGCAGCTGCTTTCCCCAGTGTCTGGAACCCTGATGGCGCAGTGGGGACCAGTTGGGCTGCCCCCACAAGGTCAGCTGTCTCCTCGGGAGAAAGATAAGGCTTCCCACTGGTAGTCAAGAGTGAGCATCTGGGAATTCCCAGGGGAGCAGTTCCACCCTGTCCTGCAGGGTCTGCAGGAGACAGAGTGGACTCGTGGCAGTCAGTGTGGGTTCCTTTGTCTTTGCAGCTTCTGAGTGGAGAAAGGCATTTGCTCCAAGCAGTTCTGCACCAGCATTGGGGGTAACCCACCCTCAGATAGGACTCGGAAAGGGCCTGCCTACCAACGAGCTAACGGGGCGGGGTGGGGGCTCCCTCTGAGAGCCCAGCCAGTGCCAGGAGGTGCAGGTCTCTAGCTGATCTCCAGGTAGCAGGGAGAGGCTCTCTCCGGTGCTTAAGAGACAGGGTCTGGGCAAATGGCAGTAAGTCAGCCCCACAGAGTGTGGGTCACAAACAAGCCCTTCCCCATTAAACCGGAAGCCTCTCCCAGCTCAGATTCCGTTTTTGGAAACACTGGAAATTATCTTTTCTGCTATGGGGGGAAAAAAATCCCTCTCTGGGTGCCAAAAAGCAAAGGATGTGGTCAGGAAGGAAGGGGTGGCGGGGGCGGTGGGAGGGTAGTATTTACAGGCTTCTCCGAGTCTGACATAAACAGTGCAGGAGGAGGGAAAGCCTAATTTTAACACTTACACTGTAATCACGGAGCGGAGCGAACCGTCGTCGGGAACCGGAGGCGGGCGCGCCAGAACAGGGTCGGAGCTGCTGGCTGAGTGGCTGAGGGCTGTCCGCAGGCAGTGACCTTCACAACCCTGCGCCCCCCGGGAGCCCCACGGGTCCACCTTCTGGGTCTCACTTTCCCCAATCCAGAACCCTGCACCACCTGCTCCTGCAAAGTGACTTATCTCTAGGCTCCTCGTTCTTAAAGGAGCCCTGGTAGCACAGCGGTGAAGCACTCGCTGCTCACCGTAAGGTTGAGAGTTGGAGCCCACCAGCCTCACTGGCTCTGGAGAGAAAGAACTAGTGATCTGCTCTGGGGGAAATCGCAGCCGCGAAAAGCCTAGGCAGTGCTGCGCAGTCTCCGGGGCTCCCTAATTGCAGCCCCTCTGCCGAGGGTCAGGGATGGGAATAGTGCTTAGCTAAGCTGAACCTGGCCCTGAGCGGTCGTGTGTGGAGAAAGCCTGAATCCCCCTGTGACGTGGTGTCCTTGTGAACAAACCTGAAGGTCAGGAAATGCCTGAGGTCAGACAGAGGACGCTGGAAAGACACAGTCATGTTGAAAGTAACCCCTTATCATTTGTTAATCCTTTTGATCCATTTTAAGTGTGTTCCACCTGTTCTTATCTCCTGCTTTCTAACCCACTTTCTTTTCTAGCAAGGGTTTCCCCTGTATTATTTTGTTGTTGGAATTGGGGTATTTCTTTTAGTCTGATCTTTTTATGAGACCGTGGATAGGTACATCCATAGAGATAGTAACCGGATGTAGTGGTTCATTGTCGGGCTCCAAACTGTAAGTTGAGCAGTTCAAGACCACCAACTACTCCTCAGGGGAAAAAACTCTTAGAAACACTTCCAGTTTGGGCACCCCGCAGAGCAGCTTTGTCTTGTCCTATAAGGTTGCATCCACCCCATGACAGTGGGTTTGTGAGACGGTGAGGGTGAGGAACCCAGGTGACATGGTGGTTGGGCTATGACCTGAAAGGTCAGCAGTTTGAAACCACCAGCCGCTCCTTGGGAGACAGATGGGGCTTTCTACTCCTGTGAAGAGCGACGGTCTGTGAGAGTCAGAGCCGCAGTGAGAGCCAGGGGTGACTTGGGCAAATGTGTGTGCACTCAGCTGCCAACAGAAAGGCCAGCAGTTTGAGACCACCTAGGGGCCTCGCAGAAGACCCAGGGATCTGCTTCCCCCAGCTCGCAGCCACTGAAGGCACTGGGTCTTGCAGGCCCGCTCTGATATCCAGGGAATCACCGCAAGTCAGAACCCATTCAGCAGTAGCAACTGGTCGAGTTTTTTAAGTGCCATGAGGTTAACAAGCAGCATTCTTTCAAAGAGCGTGCTCAATACAGCAGCCAGAACTCTCCGAACAATGCTTTTAAGAAGCTATAATCAGGAGTGATTTTGTCAGAAGGGATGGCCAGCCCAAACCCTGGAGACCCCTGCTGTGCCAGCGTGACCGCGGGAGTTGACGGGTGTCGGAGAAGGACAGGGACTCAGGGGAGGAACCTGAATAGCCACAGAGGAGGCCCGGTCACCTCCAATATGTTTTGGTCCATAAGCAGCTCCTGGTCACGATGCGATCCGCTGGTACCGTCCGTGTCTAGAGTCATTCACTTCAGAGTGTTGCGGCCATTAATTGACTACCAGGAAAGCATGCGATTTACCGTTCGATCTTAAGATAGTTAGAGGGCTCTGCCATCACTAGCCATATGACCTGGAGCAAGCTCTTCTTTGTCTAATAGGACATAGATACTGATGCGCACCTCATGGAAATGATGCCAGAAATGCACGTGATTTGTGAACATGTGCTGTAAACCTTAAGACAAACCGGGTCGAGGTGAAAGCACAGCAAAGAGAAACCCCCTCTCAAAACAGGCCTGCGTATCATAGCTCTTGCTCAAGATCCGCCCCCTTGTCTGTCTCGACCTCTGGCACCTCCAAGCTAAGCATGCAAACAAAGAATACACAGTGCCAGATATGTTGTTCTCATAAAACCAACTTCCAGTCTAAACCAAGTCATCCTATCCTCCTACGTTAATGAACACACTTATAACATAACAACCTGCAAGGCCAGAGTCGAATTAAGAATTCTTGGACCCCTCAAAGTTCTTTACCAGGATATAGCAGCTTCGGAAGAGCCAACCTCTGCACCTCACCACAACCACTTCCCACTCCTAAGTCTGTAACTTATTCAGAGGAATCACACTCCAGCACACAGATCCAACTTTTATGGATAACCCCAGACATGGTCACCCTTTGGCTATCCCTTGAACCCAGGAGCACACACATGGGTGGCCTTGGAAAGAGAGTTAGGGGGTGAAGGAAGTCTGCGTAGACCTTGGAGACAAGTTTGGGCTATTGGGGATGGAATACTGAGATCCCAGGTGCCTTGAGATTAGTCTATAAGGAGGGTTGCAGGCCCAGGAATGCACAGCCTCTTAGTCCAGAGTTGAGGGGCATGTCCAGAAGATAGCAGAGTGAGTCCTATGGAGAATAGGGCCAAGCCAGATGTTCCTCTCTCCCAGGCCTAAAGACAGCACCATCCTGGGTCTCACCAGAAGCTCTCCAGATGTGGAAGCTCCCTTCCCTTCATACATGGGTCCCATCCCACACACCCTTGGGGGACATCAGTATCAGTCATGCCCCGACCACCCTTGTCTCCATGAATGGGGCTGCCACCTGCCCAGTAGTGAAGAGCTTTGGTGCGAGAGAAGTGAAGGTCCCCAGAGGGACTGCTCTAGTCTCTACGGGCACTGGGAAGTGTGGCTGGCTCTGGTTGGAGCCTCAACTTTAAACCCAGGGATAGATGGTTTGAAGATTGCACTTGCCAGGAGCTTGATTAGAAGCTGCCTTTCTTCTAAAAATGGAATAAAAGCGTGAAGGTTGCGATAGTCGATGCTTTCATTATTAGGTCCATTGGCGAGTCTATTAGCTGTGAGCTCTGGATCAATCGTTGATCGTCTAAAAGGAACGCGCGCTGTTTAGCTCAGCGAGGAGAAGGGTGGTTGGAGAAGGAGGGGAAGGAGAACATAACTAATATTGACAGCGTGCTCTAGTTTAGAAAGCAATTGCTCACACACCACCTCTGCCTTTGATCTGTGAAAGAGCTCTCAGAGGCAGGGGGACCAGAAGCTCCTTTTTCTCCCCATTAACACACGACGACGAAGAGCCTGAGACCAACAGCGGTGACTTGTCTGAAAGCCGCCAAATGTCACCTTGGGGCTGCTGTCTGGAGGACAGTCGTGGTGCTTCCTCCATTCGTGATCCCCAAAAGCGAAAGAGATGAGATGAAGTACTGGGCAGAACTCCTTCTACAGAGGCCTGGCTTCACATCCTGCCTCTGCCCCACCTGCTGTGTGACTCTGGTCAATTTACTCTGAGCCTGTTTTCCTGTGTGTGAACGGGGTGTTTCCCTCTGAGGGATGCTGTCCAGGTCCTGCACACACCAGGGTTTTCTTCTCTCCCTAAGCCTGCCCCATTTCTGTGACTTCTGAGGACCAAAATGCCCATGTCAAGTACTTTATGCTGCCTCGTGTCCTCAGTGCTCAGTTTGGGTCATCTCCCTTCTTTACCCAGGTGCATCACATAGAGACTGTTATTTACCGCTATTCCGACAGACAGTGGGGAGGGGGGGCTTATATAGAAAGACTAAGAGGCCAGTTCACACAACCAGCAAGTGCGAGTGCTGGGTTTTCACACACAGGCAGCCTGGCTCCAGAAGCCTGCTTCCCACCACTTTGTGAGACCAGTTCTTTGCTCTCTTTGTCTTGACTGTGCAAAGTCTTGAAGAAGTTGCTCAAACTCTGAATTTGTCTTTGTGCTTGTCCATCACCCACATGGAATGGTCCCACTAGCCTACCTCTGCTATTCTCTTGCTCATGACTGACGCTGATGGCTTTTTCATAGCTCCTCTCTCCTGCATCTCCATGGCTACTCATGCCTCTGAATCCCTGAAAGTCTCTCCTTTCTGGGCTTTGGAAGCTAGTTCTCCTGCTTCGCTGGGGATGCCTCTGTTTGATAGACTGCTCTTTCTCTTTTAGGCCTCTAAAGAGGCTTCTAAATGCTCTCTTTCTCCCCAGAAGGCTTGGCCATCATCATCACATCAAGTGATGCAGCCACTCGCCAAATTTACAGTTCTAGCCCTGACTTTCTCTAAAGCCCCAGACTCAATTCTGCAACCACCTCACAGACCTAGTATCCCTCCATTGGGTCATTTTCACAAAAGCAGCAGCATCCAGATTGAAAGGTATTGATTCCCCCACCCCACCCCCACCCTGCCATCTTTCACATCAGATCTGTTCGATGCTTATTCAACTAGTATTTTTTTAAATCATTTTATTGGGGCGTTCTTAAAAATCCTATTATAATCCACCATTCAACTGCATTAAGCACACTTGTACATATGCTGCCATCAACCTTTCCGAACCATTTCTTTATTTATCGACTCATATATTTGCACTCACTCTCGGTGACAGGCACAACTCCGGATCCTAGAGAGGCAGCAGTGAATCTGCATAAGAAATTCTTCCCTTCTTGGAGACTACATTTGAGGGTGAGCTGAAGGGAGACAGGTCCTATGCAAAATAAGTAGGTTGTCTCTTAGAAGGTGCTATGAGGAAACGAATAGAGCAGAG